>JAJEJO010046050.1:0-52030 GCA_020662805.1 Glaucomys volans | reverse complement strand
ATAAAAGACATTCTAATTGGGGTAAGATGAAATCTTAAGGTGGTTTTGATTTGCATTTCTCTTATAACGAGTGATGTTGAACATTTTTTCATAAATCTGTTGATTGCTTGTAGATCTTCCTCTGTAAAGTGTCTGTTCATTTCCTTGGCCCATTTATTGATTGGGTTATTGGTGTTCGTGGTGTAAAGATTTTTGAGTACTTGGTAGATTCTGGAGATTAGTGCTCTGTCCGAAGTGTGTGTGGCAAAGATTTTCTCCCACTCTGAAGGCTCTCTCTTCACATTGCTGATTGTTTCCTTTGCTGAGAAGAAGCTTTTTAGTTTCACTCTATCCCAATCATTGATTCGTGCTTTTATTTCTTGCGCTTTGGGAGTCATGTTAAGGAAATCTGGTCCTAGGCCAACATGATGAAGATTTGGACCTATTTTCTCTTCTATTAGGTGCAGAGTCTCTGGTCTGATTTCTAGGTCCTTGATCCACTTTGAGTTGAGTTTTGGACAGGGTGAGAGATATGGGTTTAGTTTCATTTTGCTGCATATGGATTTCCAGTTTTCCCAGCACCATTTGTTGAAGAGGCTGTCTTTTCTCCATTGCATGTTTTTGCCTCCTTTGTCAAGTATGAGATACCTGTACTTATTTGGGTTTGTCTCTGTGTCCTCTATTCTGTACCATTGATCTACCTGCCTATTTTGGTACCAATACCATGCTGTTTTTGTCACTATTGCTCTGTAGTATAGTTGGAGGTCTGGTATTGTGAAACCCCCTGCTTCGTTCTTCTTGCTAAGGATTGCTTTAGCAATTCTGGGTCTCTTATTCCTCCATATGAATTTCATGATTGCTTGCTCTATTTCTATAAGGTCCATCATTAGGATTTTAATTGGAATTGCATTGAATTTGTATAGCATTTTTGGAAGTATGGCCATTTTGACAATATTAATTCTGCCTATCCAAGAACATGGGAGATCTTTCCATCTTCTCAGATGCTCTTTAACTTCTTTCTTTAGCATTCTGTAGTTCTCAGTGTAGAGGTCTTTCACATCTTTTGTTAGATTGATTCCCAAGTATTTTATTTTTTTTGAGGTTAGTGTGAATGGGGTAGTTTTCCTAATTTCTCTCTCAGAGGATGCTAATATGACAAAAAGAATAAGCTTAAACTTCAACCATGGGAGGCAGTTAATTATAGATCATCCCTCCAATGGATTGCTATGCAGCCATCAAAGATGGCAATTTGAAAGATTATTTGGTGGTCTAGAAAAATGTTCATAATAAATCGCTAAGAGAGAAAAAGCAGTCTTTGAGTCCTCAGATAATGACAAGGCAGGGATAATTGTTAAGTTTAAGTAAAATCATATGAGTGTCCTGAATTTGAATGGTATTGATTTCAATGAGTAAGACACCCAGATGGTTCTTGGGTACCTCTAAGCACTGAGGCTGGTGTGGGACACATTTACCCAGGATCTGCTTCCCTTTGCTGAAGTTTCACCCTGCTCCGTGTCTCATCCCTTCGGGAACTGTGAACGTTAGGTCTCAACATCACTCCTTCATTCCCCATACCATCCTCTCTGAAATCTATGTGAGCTGTGATCCTCTTGGGGACTAAGGCACAGGGTGGATGAAGTGTGGAGGGGCAACTTGGTCAAAGCTCCACCTAGCCATCTGCTCATGATGGCATGCTAGAAACCTGGGCCGTAAGGGTGCTCAGCCTTTCTCACTGGCCTGACCCTCCTGAGGCTCTAATATGTCACTTTCCCTGCTTGAGGCTCCATGTACATAGAGGTCTATTTAACTTAAACATAAGGAATAAGGTGGCATTTAATTTTATTCCATTATTTTTCTGATGATGCCCTGAGGGATTTCTCTCTTATAAATGATTTATCAAAGTTTTTTTTTTTCCCCATAAACAAGGTTTACCCAACCAGGGAAGAAATTATGCTAAGGGCCTTGGCAGGATGAAGTCATATGGTTTGCTGTGGTGTTTAAATGTCTTATGCTGGGCAGATCCACACCGTGGATAGCTCTACAATGCCAGGTTAGGAATGATTAACAAATATCTTTTTAAAACTAAATTTTCTAAATCTAAATCTATTTTCATTGTAAGATATGTATTTAGATTATTTTGTAAAAATAGAAGGCACTAAAATACTTACAATTTAAATTTAAATATGTTTCTATATATGTTTACATTGGAAGGAAATACTTGCTGCGCAGTGGATCATAAAACCCTTTATTATCTTTTTTGTTTACCTGTATCTTCTACTTATGATTCAGTGAGCATATAATAATATGTCACAATAGGATTAAGGAGTAAATTTCATTATTTTTATTGCAAGTTAATCTGAAAGGCACTTACCTGAAATCAAACTTTAGTTGTTTTTTTTTTCAAAGTTGGGATTGTTTGAGAGAACAAGTGTGAAGCCCTGGGAATGCATTTTAAAAATCAAATATGCAGGAACTTATTTCATTGTGTATCAGACTGGAAATGAAAAGTTCAAATACTCTCCCTCTGCCCATTGAAGAGAGAATTAGAAGACTTAGAAGTTTGTTGGTTTGTATGGATGCAACTGCTCAAAAACTTTGGGGACAAATGTGCTTTAGAACTCCTTTCTGGAGAATTCAGAACTTCCTTGGGGGTGTTTCCAGGCACATCTTGGGAAGGTATTTAAGACCAAATACTATTAAATGTCCAAAAGCAGGACTACTTCTTACCCCAGGTTAAGGGCTCTTTCACAGAGCCAAGTGGGGACACTGTGAAACTCTGAGGTTAAAACTCTACCTTCACCAATGTTAGCTGAGTGTTTAGAACTTAACATCTTTTTTTCCTATCATCATTTAAACATAATATTCAAATGTTCTGTGTTCAAGCATCATAGTCAATATAGAAACAAAATATTCAAATGTAAATACATACATGGGAAAGTTAATTCACCCATTTAAAAAAGTGTGGATAAATACTGGGGTCGTGACATGCTGCTTAATTTCATTGTTTAGAGTGCAGTCCCTGGACCAGCAGCCTAGCATCCAGGGGAGCTAGAGATGCAGATCTTAGATCCCAGACCCACCTAATCAGAATCTGTTCTTTCAGGACACAACCAGGACCAGTAAAGTATGAAGGTTCAGGTCCCTCCCAAGTATCCTGTAGTGTTGAACTCAGGGTTTATTCCAGAGCTGGACAGGCACACTGTTTGTTATTGCAGTACAGATGTTACATATTGAGGGCAAGCAGAAATAGTGACAGAAGACCACTTCATTCCTTACCTTATTTAATATCCTGGACAGATGAATTCTATCCTAAAATCAACCAAGCCAGCTGCCATCCCTCACCAAGGTACAAAACATGAAAAAAAAAAAAATGTTAGCCTGTAGATAGGATGTAAGGAAATGTGCATGAATGTTCTCTTGGCTTAATGACTTCCTTGGGTGCTGCTGGAAGTCTTTTCCATTCCAGTATTGAGGAAAGTACCTTTTTGAATTTCTGAACTAGTGAATCTTAACTTTCAGCCTGCATCAGGGAGGGCTTATTAAATTACTGGTTGCTGGGTGCCACCCTGAGGATCTGACTCAGTAGGTCTGAGGTAGGACCCAGGCATCTGCATTTTCAACAGTTCCCAAGGAATGGGGGTGCTGTTGGTCCCCAGATCATGCTTTGGAAATCTCTTCCCTCTCCTACAGCATTCATTTTTGTTTCTCTCCTTTGGTTCCTTTTAAGAAAATTGACAGATGGACCATGGAAGGATATACTTACTCTTATCTATTATTAATTCTTTCTTTATACTATAAATGGAAAGTTTTTCCAAATACTATAAATGGAAAGTTTCTTGAAAGCAAGGACTTTGCCTTCTGTCTACTGTAAGTTGAATTTTGTCCCCACAAAAAACATCTGTTTGATTTCCAATATCTATGATTGTGACCTTATTTAGAAATAAAAATCTTAACTGATACAATCAATTTAAGATGAGCTGATACTGGATTAGGGTGGGCCCTAACACAATGACTGGTTTCCTTATAAGAAGAAGGAAATTTGGACATGGAGACACATGGGAGAATAGCAACATATGACAATGGGGGCAAAGAACAAGGATTCCTAGGAGCTAGGAAGAGGCAAGTAATGATCCACTCCTAGACTTTCAGACAGAGATGGCCTTGAAAACACCTTGAACTCTAGCCTTCTGGCCTCCAGAACTGAGAGCAACACACTTCTACTGTTCTAAGCCCCCCAGCGTGGGGCACCTGTTCTGGCGGCCCCAGCTGGGCCTTTGTGTTTCCCAGGGCAGAGGATGTGGGGTGCAGACTCTAATGCTGGGATGCAGACCCATGATAAGTGGGACCCCATTAGTAACAATTAGCTGTGTGACAGGAGGCAGAGCATGCAGACATTTCAAGGGGAAGGTTAACCTACATGTAGATGGTCTTTCGGGGTACAAAGCTCTAGCTACCGAGTACCTTCATTTTACCAGGTAAATGAATATGGATTTGAAAAAAGAGAAAAGGTGGGCAAGAGAGGAGGGTCTCAATAATGAACCAATGGTTGCTGCACACTCAGGCCCTCCACCCCTTTTTCCTCTTTGGGTTGACATGGTCTTTTTTGGTTTGTTTGGTGGAGCGGCAAGGCTCCTTCTAAATCAGGCAGCTCTACATCCAGGTTTGTCCAGGACGCTTCCTTTTCCATCCTGTAAATTATATCTCATTTTACTTTAAAAAGTCTGTACATAGTAAATAGTGACCTCAATAAGAATTATCACTTATGGTTGGGACAAAGTCAATAGCCTGGCACTTCCTACCTCCATGACTTTGATTCCTGTAACTCCCTTTAGCCCTGTCTTTTCCAAAACTACACATCTTTCAAATCTCATTCTACTTATAAGACTTTCCTTGGCACCCTGTAGCCCCTTCTTGGGTTTCTAGACCATATCACAATAGACCATAAGGTAACTATGGCCCCGGGTACTTCTTTGTGTACACTTCACCTCTTGCCAAAGTGTACTTTTAAAAAATCCACCCCCACAGCACACAGCACTATGCATTCAGTTTTATAGGTACATAATAAATATTTGCTGACTTAAATAGTGAAAAGAAGAAAGAGCCCTAAATAAAGCACTGCTGCCAGTAAGAGCTGATTCCTCTGATGGAAAAACTATATCTGCACAAGGGCTGCAATTCTTTCTGGTAGCTATTTTCTGGAATGCCTTTTATACACTCAGAGTTACAGAGCTGTCAGCCAACAGAGGAATGTCAGAGCTACAGCCTCCCACTTGTCAGCTCTGATTCCACACAAACCTTTTTCTTCTGGTTGTAGCAGCCAAATTATAGCTCACGAGAAAAACATAATTATATTGCAAAAGGCCAGGGATAGCTGCTGAAAATACCCAACTATGAACAAAACAACAACAACAACAACAGGAGATAAACCAGGATTACCCGTGATGCATAGCAAATCCAAATTATTCCAGTGACTATTATAAAATGATTTCATGTTTTCCATCTTCTGTTCTTCATTTAAAAAATATTTAAGTAACTGTCTGGTTGATTGACAGGTACAGTTAAATGTATAACAATTCCATATGTATTTACTAATAATGTTGGTTTCTTCTGGAGCATATACACACCCACATTCACACCGATAGCTCCACCATTCCCTTGGGTGGGCTCCCCAATTAAGGAACAGAATGAATTCATCACCCCATGTTTAAATACACAAAGAGCTTGGTGAAATTCTTGCTGACCTGTTTGCATTTTGGGTAAGGTATCAGTAATTATACCTCTAAGTTCAAGCAATTTCATCCATCCAGAGCACAAAGGAAAAAGCAGGAGGTGACAGTCCCTAAGGGATAAGATATACTATACTTATGACTTAATGGGGAAGGAAAATGTAGATTTTTGAGTTAGGATCTTTTAATTGGCCAACATCAAAAAACTTCACTTCTTTCTGGGTTGCCCTGACCAGGGAACCAGAGACAAAGAAAATATGAGGTGTGCATGGTGATGGTCAGAGTTCATAGCTGACAGCAGGAAGAGAACAGCAAATGCCACTAGACAGGGAGATTTACAAGTGCAGGGCCATTTGCTGAGGAACCTTGCAACCCTGTGGAACTCAAGTGCCTTTTGGGACACTACTGTATTTAGCACAGTTCATGCATCTGGGTCAATTGAGGGCTTCTACTTAGGAATAGTTATGGAATTTCCCAGTTAGGCATACAAACTCACAACAGAGTCAAAGGAAAATGAGTTCACAGCTCTTATACCCCAAATTGCACTGGCAGAGTTAGAACAGGGAAGATTATGAACATTGGTAAGGGGCTCATGAGGACATTCTTTTGATCACTTCAGCTTGAGTCCTGAACCCGAATATCCTGCAGAAATGGAGGGATGTTAGACTGATGTTGATGCAGCCTGAGCAATCTCAGGGTGAGGTCCTATGGCTATGGGCCTGTGGGATGGGATGAGGAGACTTCATCAGAGAAACAGCAGCAATCCCACCCAACTCAGGGCCAAAATTAAAAACATTATTTATGGAACAGAAATGGGGCAGACAATAATAGATTTGTCTAGGAGTTATTCAAATTGGGCCATCAGAATCATTTAGAAGGTTAAGGAACTTGAAAAGAGGGTTGAGAAGGGGAAAACTAGGAGAGCAGGAGCTGAGGGAAAGAGGCCCTGGAGGAAGCTGGGCATTGCTAAGGTGGCCCCAGAGAGTGGCAGTCCCACTTCATGACTACTGGCCTGGTAAAAGCATGACATTGTGAAATTTCATTATACAATTATTACAGTCCCCAGTTCTTCCCCCTTTCCCTCTTTTCTTCCCTCCCCAAGTCCCTTTCCTCTACTCTGCTATTCTCAATCTTGTGTATTTCTCAAACAAGTCAAGGCGACAGGTAAAGATGGCAGATGGCAATGAAAAAAGTCTGAGTCTATGATCAAGCCTTTGACTTCAATGCCTGCTAAAGTCCCCTGTATTAGTCAGCTTTTAATCACAGTGACAAAATAACTGAGAAAAACAAATAAAAGGAGGGAACATGTATTTGGGCTCCTAGTTTCAGAGGTTTCAGTTCATGGTTGGCTAGCTCCATTGTTTCTGGGTCTGTGGAGAGGCAGGACAGCATAGCAGAAGGGTGTGGAGAAGCAAAGGTGCTCCCCATATGGTGGTCAGGAAACAGAGAGAGAACCCGAGGAAGGGGCCAAGGACAAGATATACCTTTCTGGAATGTGACACCAGTGACCATTTCTCCAGCTAAGCTGCACCTCCTAAAGTTTTCACCACCTCCCAACAATGCCTTCAAATTATGAATTTGTAAATGAATATTCACTGATGAGGTTAGAGCTTCTCATCAACCCAATCACCACCCCAAAGCCCCACCCCTGAATATTGCTGTATTGGAGACCAAGCCTCCAATACATGTGCCTTTGGGGGACATTGCAGATCCAAACTATAACACCACTCATCTTAATTTTTCTGTTAAGGAAACACTTAAAGCCCCAATAGCTTGAATCTTAGCTGGACTCTGGTACTCAACAAAGAATTGCTACCTTTAAATATTAAGAGAATATTTAACTATGCATCCTATGCAAAACTTGTTTCTTTTTAGGCACAGTGGAAGCATTTTCAGAAAGGTGAAATTCTAAAATGGATTAACTCTTTCCTAGAATCAGTGTGCTTATATTCCTTACCCATGTCTTAGACCTTCAATCAAGTATAACACAAACACATGAAAGCAAAGACACAGTATGAATCTTTACACAACATGTTAATTACACAAGGGTCCTTCATATGTAATAAAGCTCAAAAGTATATCATGCTGTTAGATATAAATTTATAGGCAATATAAACATCTAAAATTAATCTAGTCGCAACAATTTAAAAATTAAATTTTCATCATATGTAATTTTGTCTGAGTCTACATTAATACCCACCCAAGTCTCGCAGCCAATATCTTAGTGCTATCAAAAATCACGCACACAACTGAGGCAATGAATCCTGAGATATGAGTGTCTAAGTGTGCATATGCATGTATGTGTGCATGTGTAACTCATGCTTTGTCCTGAAAGTACAAGGTGGCAACCAGTCATATAGCTTGCAGAGATCATCCATTACTCAACTTACAAAGTAGATTTTACCTTGTGGTATGTCCAAGCAAAAACCAAACTAAATCATACCCAGACAAAACAAAACAAGACAGGAGAGCCTCTCAGTTTAGCTTCAGCCATCTTTTACTGTCAATTTCAAAGGGAATCAGAAATGTGTACAGAGCATTTCACTGCTATTGTTTAATCATCTGATTCTGAAAAGGAGGACAGCTGCTCTTTTACTTCTTGGGCTACATGCACAGACACTGCAGATAAATCTCTGCCACCTCTCAAACCGCTGAGGCAAACAGTGGGCTCATGTTATAATTCTGAAATTTTTTGAAGTTGTTTGAGTCTGTTTAGCCAAATTTTACTGTGAAACAAGATACCTGAGATACTCTTAGGGGAAGAGTCAGGAAACCCCACAGTCACCCCTGGTAAAGATCCTGAGATGGATTCCATGCCCATTTCCATTTTCTCTTGTGCAAGAGCCAATTATATTCCCAGCTCCCCTAACCTTGGTGTGGCCATGTGCACTAGTTGATGAAGCATGAGTGGAAATCATATGCTACTTCCAGGGCTGGCCCATAGAAACTTCCCTGATGTGATCTTCCAGACTCATTTGCTGGCTGAATGGAAAAGTCTCCCAGAATCTGTGTCACTGGGTATCCAACTTTGGGGTCCAGAGCCTCTTAATGCTCTTTAATTTATTTAGTAACCCCCCCAAAACTTTTGTTTCTTTGGGTTAAATCTATTGCTACTCATTTAAAAATCTTTAGAAAATTAATTCCTTAAACAATAAAATAGAAATATAATAAGCCCTATATGTTAATATAAATAGCATTTTTATGCAAATTAACCATATTTACCCAAATAAAAAAATTACAATGTGGAACTATTTTACATTTTTAAAAATCTCTTAATATCTAACTTAAAGAAGACAGGTTCTTATATCTGCTTCTATATTCCACTGAGTATGTGGTTTTGGTGGAAGAATAAGAAAAAAATCCAGTATTCACAGTTACACAGCTGGAAAAGGAAGATTTTTGTGGAAATGGTATAAAATGGTCTCAGAATCCCCAAGGTCCTTTTTAAAGACCCAGTGATTTAGAGAAGGATACTGCCACAGGTTGTAAATAGCCTTGGTTTCTGAATCCAAGGGGAGTCCAGGGAGATAGCATCTGTCTCAGGGCGCTTGCCTAAGCAAGAATGCCTTTGCTCATATTACTATTCCTGGTAACTAATGACAAATAACCCTAAGTACCAGTAATTTCCCCTACATGATTAAAATGAAATAAATACAGGAAACCCAAACCACATATTTCCTTACAAATATTTTCAATCCATCACTGACAACTTTAAGCTAATAATCCATAAGAATTTATTACTATAAGCCTCAGAAAAGGTAAGAAATTTCTTAAGGCAACATTTTTCACCTAAATATTCTGAAGTCCTATAATCCATTAACCTCTCTCATAATCTACTCTCTAATACATGTACTAGGAAAGTTCCAAAAGCTAACCACCACACTCGAGTACAGACCTTGAAAAATACATGCTGCAGATTCTTGGGGTTTTTACTTAATTTCTTACCTTTTACATCAGTGCAAACTAATTTCCTTCAAGGGAGACATATACGTGTGTTTGAAAGTAAACTATACCAATGTTATTATTTATTTAATTTTAAATGTTACTCTTTTTAAAAGAATAACCTGTTTACAATAAGATAAGAAACAGAAAATATTATATTAAGCTAGGAGAAAAGACAGACCATCTACTCAATATCACAGGGTCCTACACTTCTGCTACAGGTGAGTCTGGGAGTCCTTGGGACCCATGAGTGGAGAACAATTTCTGAGAAGAATGTTCCTAGGACTCTTAAAGAAATCCCATTTATGGGCTGAACCACTCAGCGTAGCTAGGGTGTGCTACAGTGTCTGAAAATACTTGGTGACTTCTATCAACAAAGATATTCCCTACTCATGCTGCATGCCCTCTGCTGCTTAGCTGGAGACTCAGCTCCATGCTCCCTCCTTCTGGGACCAAGCTGGCAGCGCTGCTATCTTGTTAGTTGCCATAGCAGGAAGAAAGAGCTGTGGAGGTTCTTGGGCCAGTAGATTGTGCCCTGATCATTTCCTGTTATATTTCATCTGTCTGAAGAGTCATTTAACACCATCCAATCACAAAGACATCCTATCATTGCACAAACAAAATCTCATGAACAACACTAATGGCTACCATGAAGAGCATTGTAAAGGGTGTGATTGTGATTCATCACAATCAATAGTGAGGAATCTCCTGTGATCATTCAAACCACACCAAAGCATGATCAGGTAAATATCATACTATGCAGAACCAATATAATAAGCCCAGGATTTGGCTTTGACAGACTTGGTTAATATAAAGATAAAATCCTCCAGTAACAGGCCTTCCAGGGACCACGTGGGTGAAGTGGATAAGGAAGGCTGCTGGCTAAACAAACTGTGTTGAGCTGAAAAGCATCTGCCCCATCTGCAGGCAAGCATGGGGAGTCTCACTCTTTGTTACTATGTGAGACTTGGACAACCAGAGATGATTTAGGAGCTAGAAATCAAGTCTGTAAAATCTCCAAAATTAAAACTATTTTTAAAAACAACATACACACCAGTCAAATCATGCCTGTCGGCCAGATGTAGCCTGTAGATTCTAATGTGTGGAAAAAGTTTATGTTGCTGACTACTTATAGTCATCAGTTATGACATCGACTGAACAAGGGGTAGTGTTGATGTCCCCTGGGGAGGATCAATAAATGTGTGGTCTTACAAAACTATGCCGTATTGGTGGAACTTGAGATTGAAATGACTGCTGAAGATATTCAAGTTTTATCGGGGCCAAAATTCTATCAAGAAGACTACAGAGGGAGATAGATTTTTTACATCACTGTGACAAAAGTACCTGACAAGAACAACTTGGAGTAAGGAAAGTTTATTTGGGAGCTCATGGTTTCAGAGGTCTCAGTTCACAGATGGCTGACTTCATGGCTCTGGTTCAAGGTGAAGCAGGGCATCGTGGCAGTAGGGTGTGGCAAAGGAAGGTTGCTCACTTCGTGGCAACTAGGATGCAAGTGTATCAGGGGGAAGGGGCCACAGGGAAGATGCACCCTTCCAGGACATGCCTTCAATGACTCACCTCCTCTAGCCATGCCCTACCTGCCTACAGTTACCATCCAGTCCATTCAAACTAGGATGAACTGATTCAGTTACAGCTCCCACAATATAATAATTTCACCTCTGAACATTCCTGCATTAACACAGGAGCTTTGGGGAGACACTTCAGATTCAAAGTATAACAATCTTAACCAAGCACTGGCAAATGGAAGTTTATCCATAAATATGGGTTAAAGCAAATTGAGACATCTCATGGAACAAATTCAAAATTATTTCTGCAGAAGCAGAACATGTATTACAGCTTTTTTTCTCACTCAGGGAAACAGAAAAATGATTCCTTCTTCAGGAAATTCTATACACATCTAAATTGCCTATTTTGAGCAGAACTTTCAGTGCTGATCAACAGAATTATAACTGTAACAATATGGTGGGGTTTTGCACAACAAATATAATTTTCATGGTGGCAAATTAGCCCCACACAGTTTCCAAATAGCCTTGTTGTTATGACTTATATATGAGATGTCCCCTAAAAGATCATGTGTGAGACCTTGAAATGCGTAGATTGTAAGAGTTGTTACCTAATAAGTGAATTAATTCACTGATAGGGATTACTGGGCAGTAACTGTAGGCTGGTAGGATGTGGCTGAAGAGAGTAGGTCACCAGGGGCATACCTTTGGGGTTTCTATTTTGTCCCTAGTGAGTGGAGTTCTCTTTCTGCTTTGGGGTTGCCATGTCCTGAGTTGCTTTCCTCTGCCACACCTTTTCACCAAGGTGTTCTGCCTCATTTGGGGCTCAGAACTATGGAGTTGGCCTACCATAGACTGACACTCTGAGTCTGTAAGCCAAATTAAACTTTTCCTACTCAACATTTTTCTTGTTAGGTCTTTTGGTCACAGCAATGACTAAGCTGACTAAAACAACCCTGGTGGGAAGCAGCAGAGGTCCCATTCCATGCAGCTGAGTGGCAAGGCTGTGGCACTGAGAGACCTAGCGATTCAGCCTAGAAGATGCAGCTGCAGATGGGGCCTAGGCCACAAACCCAAGAGCAGACAAGTATGGTGTCTGAACGGATGTTGGCACAGAGAACTGACAATATTTGAGATCCAAAGAAAGGAGATGAACCCCAGGGAGAAGAGGTAAGAGGAAATCCCTGAGTTAACTGAATTTCCCCCAGAACTGAAAAAGATAGAGAAAGCACTATTAGAGTGAAACTTGAGTAATAGTGAAACTAGAGAAAGCAATTAAGTTTAATTAAAAAGAAAATAGAGTGGCTACTTTCCACTTCCAGTTTTAGCCTGGGATTTCAAACTCCCTACAGGATTGTTGCAGGCAAGGTTCTCTGAGAAGCAGACTCCAGGCCAGCAGAAGAGGCTGGAAGCAAGAATGATAAAAGGTGGTGAGGCAGATTCAAAAAAGCTTTAGTTGGCCCCAAAAGGTATGAAGCAGGGCTGGTCCTTCAAAGTTGCCCTGATTTGGGGCAAAGCAGCTGAGCTGTTGTACCCCACATTATTGTTTTTTTAAATATCTGGATGTCAGCTTTGGACAAAGCAGCACAAGGCACACTGATTATCAAATGATATAACTTCACACAGCACGACCATCATGGGGTTGGTAAATAATAAGCATGAAGCAAATGCAAGCGTCATTTCCTGTCCCCCACCATGCAAGGTGCTAACATTCTATGATTCTGGGAACTTAAGGCATTCCCTTGGTGCACCCTTTTCAGTAGTGAGATCTTTTCTGTAACATTCATATACTACTTGATTAGCTGAGGTGTTGCATGGCCAAAGTCAAGAATGTGGCCTGAAGCAGCCTGAAGAAGGTATAGAAGAACCACGGCAAACATGGGAAAAGGAACCATAAAACCATAAGCTACAAAATGGACCCTTCCATGTAGAAACCTTTCCTCTACTTCTCATTTGCTTTTGTCCCACTTCTTCACAATACAAGTTTCAAGTAATGTTTGACATTGAAAGGGTTCCATGGAAAAATGAAGGCAGAAACCACTCAGACTGCAGCCCCTCCTGGAGACTTCAGGTGTGTGCTAGCCCACTGAGAAAACCTGTAGAAAAAAAATCAATGGAGTTTTGTGAAATGCACATTTTCTGGACCACAGGTGAGGGCCCTAACATCTCCTGGAAAGGCTACATGATTTCCAGGGGTTTGTGCATATAAACAATCAGGTCACTGATTTATTTTGCTTTCTAAGCAAACAGTCTTTTTGAAGACATCAACAATGATGTGGAGTATCCTGCTCCTCTTGGAATGTGTTTTTAAATCTGTAGGGGGAGAATCTTGACTGAGACTACTCTTATAGCAATGGAGAGTCAGTCACATTATAGCAAGAGCCAGAGAGGAGCTGTCTATTAGATGTAGAAATAGCTTTAAAATTAGACCTCAACCATACAGGCAATGGCAGAGACAATCAGAAAATTTATATTTATAAGATTCTGGAGCTGTCTTCTAAACTAGCAGAATACTAGTGGCTGAAAAGTGTAGCACACTGGGTAGGGTCCAGTTGCTGCAGCAGTGTGTGTTTTTACATATGTTGTGTCACTCAAGGGGCTGCTCAGGCTTAGAGAGGTCAAATGATGCGTTTCTGCTCTATAGGACAAAAGGGGTAGAGTGGAACCTAGATGGTGTGACTCAGCCCAGCTCTTAACTGCAGTGTGCCACACCGAACCCTCATGTTGTCCTCATAACAAAGACATGATAAAATCATACTTTAAAATAAAACTGATGAGTATGAACCCCACAAGAATGTCACTTAAAAATACGTCACTTGGGAAACTAACACAAATACTATACGAACACTGACCTTTAATACTTGCTGATTTGGATAAAACTATATTGCAAAAGACAATATTACACATCTTGCTATAATGCTAAGAGATTTTATGTTCATATGTGACAAAAACACAGACCCATATTTGGTAGTTTCCCTGTTTACAGTCACCAAACCTTTGACTAAAGTTTTGGTATTTGATGATGTTTTAGTTGAAAATTCTGCCTGCTTTCCTATATGCATCAGATCTTCCCCTCTAAGAGAAAGACCAGAACACAGGTTGATATTTTAAATTTCTTTCTTTTTTTCTTTTTCACGTGGCAATGGCCAGGGTAAGAAGTCTCCTACAAACCATGGTCCAGCACCTCCATGAGATTTAGTCTCACAGGCATATGGCTTCCTTCATACCTGTCTGCACCTGGGTTCTTTGCATACACACAGATGAGTCCCTCATCCTTCTGTTTTCTCCTCCAACAGCCATTCTTAACTGTCAACTCACCTTCTCTGAGTTAGAATGTTCCTGACTAAGCAAGTCACTCTCCACTTTGGAGATGAGGAACTAAAGCTGGAGTTGGTGCAGTTACTAAGGAGCTTTGGTTGTCCCCAATTATCACTTCTCTCAGGTGGGGTTGGCATGGCAGGAGCAGAAGTATTTGAAACTCAATGATTTTTAACCAGTAGCCTCAACTTCCTGTAGACTTTTACCAGTTCTGCCCTGACTTTCACTCCCTTCTGGAGCCTTTTCCCTGGTGACATTTCTCAGAGGTGTTAAACTAGCCCAAAGGCAGGAAGGGGAGTCTCTTCTCCACACACTGAAGATCTGAACCACTCCCAGCAGGGCTGACTCTGTGATGGGTTCTCACGCAGGCTGGTTTTGCCCACCCTCTAGTGACTGTGGTGGAACAACAGTTAATGTCTGTGAGAAAAGCACCCATCTTGACTTTCACTGAAAATACAGAAGAGGTGATGGGCCCATTTGCTCCTCTAGATTGAAATTGTGAAACTGTTGTTTTTACTACAGCAAAAAAAAAAAAAAAAAAAAAAAAAAAAAAAGAGGCACATAAGATAAAAATTTTCCCCTCCCTCCCTCCCTCTCTTCCTTCCTTCCCTCTTTCCTTTAACAAGCAATAAGTGCCTTCTAAGTATTTCTTTCTGCTGCAGGAAGTGCTATAGAATTGAGTAGGGCACAGCCCTTGACTCTGAGTGTCTGAGAACCCAGCAGGGAAGAGCAGTGAAGCAGGATTCCTGCAGTGGGGCTGCTGTGAAGCAGGCACAGGTGAGACCCACCTGGATGCAAAGAAAGAAGGGAGAGCCAGGGCAGCTTCAGAAAGCCCTGGTCAGTTTCTCCTGTGGTGGCCAGTTTGCTCCATGCTGGCACCTTGGGATATCATAGGGTTGAGGAAGCCTGGGATCTGTCTCTCAGGGCTGGCGGGTCTGGGAAGTGCAGACAGAGGCAGAAGGATGGAGACCATTTCTGACTGAGGTGCACACAGTGAGTTACAACCTGTAGAGTCGTCAGGTGCCCTAGATATCAGGGTGGGGATGTGGGGGACACAGCCATCATGGGTCAAGACTGGTCCTGGAGTTTTGTCTGCATTAACTCGGTCACCAGCAATCTCCAGGGAGGTAGGTCTGATTATAGTGATTGAGGAAACTGACACTCAGGTAGTTCATGTGGCCTCTCAAGGACCCTGCAGCCTCTGGCCCTGGACCCTGCACTTAGCTATCCTATACACCTGCTCTGCAGGGAGAAGCCCTTCAGTGGCCTCTAGGGAGTTTCATGTTATATGAAAACAATAAACATTTATGGAACATTTATGATGCAATCTGCTTATATTCAAGGAAAGTAAATATGAAGAATGCTAGAAATTTGTGTATATGTGCACACATGAACACATGTAACCTGTATATGTGCACACATATGTATATATGCACACATACCTATAAACATGTGCAACATACACATATATGTACAATTATATATTACATATTACATTCTATCAACTGTTTTTGCCCTAGTTCTAGAGATGCTATATACACTTAATCATATTTGTTTACTGTGGCTCCCAAAACCACACAAAACTACTGCAGCAGCAACTGTGGAGAAGGGCCTGGAAATGTGGATATTAACAAGCTTTTCAGGTGATTATCAGGTACACTAAATTTGAGAACCACCAGACTAAGGAAGAGTGATCAACAGCAGTGATTGCTGACCTCTTTTTACTCAATTTTAAGTGTATGCTTTCATCGAGTTGAAGGAAGACCTTTGCACTCTTAAGTTCTAACTGTTTCATTTCAATATTCTTTAAATCATTTAATTAGTGGGTAACATTTTCATACATATTAAAGGTTAGAATTTGGGAAGTCCAGGTTAATGAGTATTTTGATTTCATTACCAAATTTAACACAGATAAATTTAAAAGCTCACATGATCACAGCAGTATTTTTCCTTTGCAGGTGGGAGGTGGAAAGAGGAACAACACACACTAGCTTATTTAATGAACACTTTTTTGGGTCTGGGTCTGAGGGAAGTGGAAGAGGGCTTTGGAGAAGAGAAGAGATGAGTCCTTTGAGCTAGTGCAGCTCTGTTGGGGCTCTGGTTGTCCACAGGGTTGTGCATTGGGTTCTCACCCTCACACCACCCAAACCTAATAAAACTTGTGAAAAAACAATTCACCAAACTTAAGCCATCAAAATTAGGATGACAAGGATGATGGTGAGCTTTAGTACACTTATGGATGATTGGCTTTGGTCACAGTATCATATCATTTTAAAACCTGCCCATGGCTACTGGCTTTTGAAACACCATATGGAGAAGTCTCATTTTTACTACCTCTACCTCCTACCACACCCCAGTCTCTTTCCATGTCAACTTACCCACTCCCTCATGCCACCCTCCATCCACCTTTCTAGAAGCTACCTCTGGGGGCAGTTCCTCCAAGCTGCCAGGCTTTCAGTCCAAACGTTCAAGCTTGCTTTCTGTGGCCTTCTCATACTCGCCCATCTCAGCAGCCTCCACTCTTGCCTGCCTGGTCTTCCCTTAACCAGCCCACCACTCAGACTCAACCACACTACTCCCTGCTCTAGAAGGGCCTTCTCTGAGGGCATGGTCTGCTTTCTTTAGGACCCCATTAGGGCTCCTCTGACTACAGGAAACAGAAACTGCACACAAGTCAGTGCTTGGTCAAAGACAAAGAGAAATGGGTTAGCCCATAAAACCAAGGCTGGAACTGCTCAAACCAAGGCTGGTCCTCTCAAGACTTGCTCTGGATTTCATACACTCTCCATCTCTTGATCCTGCTGCCTCCTGTGGATTCGTTCTCTGCCAGACTCCCCAAGAGTTGGCCAGGTGGCCAAGCTCCCTCCATGTTGAAGCTTTGTTCCTCGTCAAGCCCAGGTAGAAAGACTTCTTTCTTAATTCTTCTAGCAAAAACCCAGGGGCTGGCTGACTGTGCTTCTGCCACTGGCTTTAAGCACAATCGACCTGTTTTATGAGAGAGAACAGTACTTGGCACAGATTAGGTGCTCAATAAATAGTTAATTGTTATTATCATTTATTATTGATTATTAGGCATGAATGAATTCATGAGCAAACCCTCTGGAAGAGTGTGCTAAAGGCAAGGAGAGTTCTAGGCTCCAGGGTGGCAGACAAAGGATGGGACCTTGAAGGAAGGCCTGGGTAGGTTAGGGAAGACTTTGCAGGGAGGGAAAGGCCTGGGCTTGGTCTGCAATGATAGATAGCAGTTCCCCAAGTGAGGACAAGGGGCTGGGTGAGAGGTGAGGGAGGAGCATTGCAAAGAGCTGAATGATGCTCTTTGAGGGCTGAGGGGTGTCAAACCAGGGCAAGGCTCACAAAACCTCCATTGCTCACATGTGGCCTCTTGGATATGAACAAGGAGGGAAAGTACTACAGATGAGGGTGAAGAGGTGTGTATGTGCATGCAGGGTGACAGGGACAAGGTCATAAAAGGCCTTGTGCACCACACTGAAAGCTCATTCTCAGGTAGATGGGAGCTAAAGAGACTTTCAATTCTGGATGGCCAGGGGTTGGGGTTCCAGGCAACTGCCGGGTGGATGATCATGAATGTGTTACTTCAGTCACTCCAATTCCTCCCTCTCAGAGCTGATGGGAGGGCAGAGAGCACAACCAACCAACCAAAAGCTATTCCCCCAGAGCCTAGCACGTGGTAGATACCCAATGAACATTAGCCTTTCTTCCTTTCCTTGTGACCTGGTTAATTTTTACATTTGACTTACCAGAGGAGATAAAGCATCAGCAAATTGAAAACTCCTCGTGTATAACTGTACAGTCCCAGAGATCACTGGGTGATTCAAAGTCAAGAAGAGGGAGAACTGGGTCAGGCCTTACTACCTAATGTTCACAAGGGTTAGTATGGCTTCAGTTTCCAATTTATTCCATCATGATTGGAAGAAGTGAGGAGCATGCTTGTTGCTGAAAACAGGCATCTCACACTTGTCACTTTGGGATTTAATGAATTATACAGAGCTTTACAAAATTGCTGGATCCTTTTGAAATCCATATATCTCAAGGCTAAAAATGCACCCAGGGATATTGCTTTAGAAATCACAGAACTAGGCGTCTTTCTCTGTATTGAACACTTCTTAAAGAATTCCCTTAACCATATGTAATCATTCATAAGAACAAATTAGTCAAGAGTGGAAGCTTATAATCAGGCCACAGAGACAATGAGTACTGATAATCTGAGGAGGGAAATAATTCCCAATATAATGCTTTGTTTAGAAGCTTCAAAATGAGATACAAAAACCAATCTGTTTCCTTTGTCAGTGTGGTGTAATGGAAAAGACAGCATGACCTGTGAGTTACTAGTTACATGACCCAAGGCAAGTCATGTGGCTTCCCCAAGACTCAGTTCTCTTGCTCCTTTGCTGGTAAGGAGACAATCTAAATTTAAAGGTTGTTGTGAGGCTGAATGAAACAAGGTAGTTTATAGTGGATTAAAAACTATGAGATAATAAATGTAAAGTTCTTTTTGTTCTTTCCTAAAATCATTCAGGGTTAAACACAACAGAAATGCCTTGTATCATGATGTTTTACATGGAATTTATATATATTGTGGTAAAATATAACCAACTACCTTTACTCTGTTAATGCTGAAACATGTTGAGCCCAGAATGCTATCTTATTTGTGACCCACAACTTGAGTATTAAAAAAGAATCTGCTGCAAATGGTGATTGGACTTCTTAAATAATTCTTTTAAGCCACACCAGAACAATAAAAGGTGCATGTGTAAACTTTAACTGATTCTTCTGATGACTGGACTTCATTAGGTTCATAAATAGGAACTTGGAACAAAGTGAAATATTAACCTTCTAAAGACTTCAAAGTGATTATGTGTAAGGAAAGACAAAACCAATGGGGACATTTATAAATTCACAGTAAAACTGAGTCAGACATGTCATTATTGAGAAATGACTAACATCAGTTCTGCAACCTGTTTGAGGCAATGAAAACAAATAGCCTAAAATGTGGCCTTGAAAGTGTCATTCCTGTTAATATCTGTGGAAATTATTCAGGAAACAAAACCCCTCCTCTTCCACATAGTTGATTTGGGAAAAAAAAAAAAAAAACAACTACCAATCTTAGAGGCCAAGCCTTTACTACATAGACTACCATTCTTTGACATCTGCATGTTTCTAGCTTCTATCATCTCTTCTACTGATGACCCAGGAGGTCCCATGTCCATCAGAGGCATCTGCTGCAGATGGAGCCATGTTTCTTCCCATTTTTTAAAAAAGATTTGTGAAAATATCATGAGATCATGAGTTGATAAGAATTCAGTTTATCAGTTTCCTAAAATTCTTTAGCATACTTGCCTTAATCTTATTTAAGAGCATTTAATTATTAAGAGGTCTACAAATATCCTCCTCCAGAGCTGGGAGGCAAAGAATAGGGGAAGGTGTTCCAGATGTGGTTTCAGAGTTACTTCCAGGTCTGCCTGGTAATCTGGACACTACATTCCTGCCTATTTCAGTAAACACAAGATGTCCCCTTTTCTGATTTAATATAATCATTTTCAAGAAGGATAGTGTGGATTATTTGATTAAACTAAAAATGAACCTCAATTGGAACAGCTTTCTCAAGTCAAGTGAACAGGGAATGCAGGACAGAAGATGTGGTGGGAGCTGACAGGTGAGTCATGGTTCTGGTTAGGAAGACAGCACAGTCAACTTAAGTGCAACATAAGCTTTCCCTGGCCAGGCCCAAAGGTGAACCAGGGATGACCTGAAACATCCAGGAAGTGGCGCAGGCCGCAGGGGCAGCTCCATTAGAGGCTCAGCTCTGGACCTCAGAACCTGATTTCTCTCTTAGGGTTCCATCCTCTTGCTCTATGGAGTGGCAGGAAAGCTTCAGCAACATGGGCTGTACTTCCAGTCAAGTCCAGCCAAGCAGAGGGTCTTCTGAAACTTACAATACCAGTCTAATGTTTTTCATTAGCTCTGACTTGAACCAACCACCATGGCCAGCTTTGAGTCAAAACACACCTCTGACTGAAATCCAGAAGATTTTATTCTACCACAAGTTCCTAAACTGCGAGTGGGAGTGGAGGTGGCTCTAGGTACAATTTCCATAAGATGGTGCTTAGGCTCTGGGGGCAAAAATGGCAGCTGTTCACTGTGGAGCGGAGGTAGGAGACTGATGTTTCCTGGTTACATAAACAAAGATGGTGGCAGGAGAAGTACTGCAGAAGCTGGGAAGGGGGTGGCACTTGCGCTAGGTCAAAAGAAAAAAATACCAGGAGTCATTAAAATGATGTCTCATCCACCATGTTTGATGTCACCTTGAGCTCTGAGCCTGTTTCTCCTCTATACCGGGAAGAGAGTGAGACCCTGCTGGTAGCTTTTCCTTGGGAGTACAGTCAGCCCTCTGTCTGCGGGTTCTGAATTCAAGGATTCAGCCAACCAAGGATTGAGAATGAGAAAAAAAAACCTTGCATCTGTACTGAACATGTATACAGTGTTTCTTCCCCTAGACAATGCAGTGTGGCAACTATTTGCATTAGGTATCAACAGTAATTAGAGATAATATAAAGTACACAGAAGGGTGTGCACAGGTTGTATGCAAATCTTATGCCATTTAATATACCACATTCATGGAGTTTGGTATCTGTGGGGGTCCTGGATTCAATCCTGTGTGGATACTAAAGGAAAAGTATATACATCAGAATTATCTTGTGAGTTGTTTTCAATTGACAGAAGTCCCAGACTCAGTTTTGTCACCCATCCGTTGTACAGAACATTGAAAAGAGCTCTGAGGTCATGCTCAGGGTAAACCCTAGGATTTGGATCTAGAATAGTATTTACTCCTTGCTCTGTATGGTTTCTGTGACTGCGCAGCAGTCCTAGGTGACAGCATCATTTACCTCCTGCAGTCAGAAGTGACAAAAGTGGCAGGGCTATTCCTCCCCAACACACCTTGGAGATGCACACATAGACTTCCCTAAAAGGTGGCTCTTCCTTCATTCAAGTCTGCCTGGAGCAGTGGTTCTCAAAATGCAGGCATGCCAGTGTCCAGAGAAACCCAAGACACCTTCACAGATACCACTATGTCCAAACTAATTTTATTAGTTGACTTTTTTTAGTAACTGAAATTACAACTAATCTTTCAGAAACTTCTGTTTGCAAATTCTGTTCTGTATATTTTAAAAAATCCATATTTACCTGAAAAGACTAAAACATTCCTGTTTTGGAATTCCATATCTGAGGCCACAATTCAAACAAAACAATATATCATTATAGGTTGAATGAAGGAACAGATGTGCGAATCCAGCTGTCTCCTATTAAGTCAGAGACTGAAGAGATTTACAAAAAAATGTAAAACCAATGCCAATATTCTGATTGCTTTTCGTTTTAGAAAACAGTGTTTTTTTCCACAAAGTATGTTATTTAACACATAATGGTCATTTGTTACTAATGTTATGGGTATACTACTTTTTAAAGAACTTATAAATATTTTATCAGCTTTGCTTTCTAATATGGCAAATATGGGACAGATATAATTCACATTTACAAAAAGCTCTTTGAGGTCCTGAGTAAGTTTAAAGAGCATAAAGAACCCCAAGGGTAAGATTTGAGTATCTCTGGACTAGAATCCCAGTGAGTCAGAACCAGGAGACTATTTTTACATTTAAGTGTCCCAGGCTTGCAGAACTGCTCACAATTCTCAGAGAATGAGCACAAGATGCCAGAACAGACACCCCCTGCCTACTGCCTAGTCCAATCTGTACTATAAAACCCAAGGAAATGGGGACATTTCAACGAATTCATTGCTGGAAATTTGTTCTTGCTCATTACACCCACATCTGTTAGGTTTGGTCCTGGGAGACTGCCACCAGCATGTAACTTTCCTCTAGGCCACAAGATGGCAATGTTGCACACAGAATAGCAGGAGCTCAGGCTAGCTGCTCATGTAGAGATTTGGACAAGGAGGGTTTGGCCCATCTTACAACATCACACACTGAACATATTAGGATAACTTCCCTTTTTGTTCCCATAAAGTGGTGAGGACATTGATAGTGAAAGATTAGCGAATACAGTTGCTTTCTAATGTCAATCCATTGCACAAAATGACCTAATATTTATAGTTTTTCTCATATAGCAGGGGCTCTCAACTTTGGCTGTAATTCAGAATCACATGTAGAATCTAAAATCCAGGCCTTTTACCAAGTAGTTGAAATTAGATTTCTGAGCACAGGCCCAGGCATGGTTTATATTTGTTTTTTAAACTCCCCAGTGAATTCCAATGTGTAGCCAAGGGTAAGAGTCACAGTTCTATAAACTTTGTCACTAAGACACCACCAGCCTGACCTCTAAGGAAGGGACAGTAACTTTTCCTTGTTCCTTCACTGAATTCTCTTAATCCTACTCCAGTTAATTATTTCTCATCATTTAAATTTTAGCCAGTAATCTGGGGGAAAGGAACCAAGCATGTTCTGCAGGAGTTCAGGCATCCACAACCATCAGGGTACAGTTTTAAACGTGTTCTTACGTATGGATTTGAACCCACATGAAGAGGCAGAGGAGGAGTGCCAGTCTAAACTAGGATATGAGAGTCTCAGATATATCAGAGGCATGGGTGGAGTTAGGACAGCTATGCTCTGTTAGAAGACAATGTCCCCTGAATGTATGATAACCTTCATCTCCCCATCTCACTTTTAATCTAACCCAGGTCCATGGACCCTGATTGAACCCCCTGGGGAGTCTTAAAAATGCAGTGGTGACTTAGACACCTTAGGTCAGGAAGGGCTAAACATAGGTCTATTTCACAAGCTTCCAAGTGATTCTAACCTGTAGCCAGTTTGAAAACCACCAAAAATCAAAACAGCTACAACTCAGACTGGGTGATAAATCCCACATCATTAGGGGTTTCAGATACAAAATAATGCTTGACAAAAACTGGTTTCATGAGCAAATGTAATCTAAGTTCAGATCCATTCTTACAATGTTCTATCCCATTCCATTTTATGAATGTGTATATGTGAGGATAGAAAGATGGATGACTGCAGTCATTACTGTACCTGTCACTTTTACTAGCTAAGTTATTCTCATCTTCAGTTATCCTTGACTCCTGAGAAAAGACTGGTTATGTCAGTTACATATTATTTCCAAAGGACCTCCTGCAGAGAAAATCTACAGGTTTTCCAGACTCTGTAATGTCAGTGTGTCTCATTCACCTCTTCAATTACATTAACAATTCAGGCTCTGTCTTTGGGAAATGAATGTAGCACCTCTGCTTGGTAAAGGACATTTGCCATCATCATGTGTGAATTTTAATGAAGACACAAATCCCTTCCACCATTCAAAACCCAGATCCCCTTATGCCACAACATGGGTGTGAGGCCCACCCGCAGAAGGGCTATGCCATCATCGTGCAAGAACGCCCATTGGGCTTCTGAACTTGGTTAACTTCACGTATGTAATGAGAGCAATGCTAACACAGAGTGGTGGAACTGCCAGGTGCCCAGGCTGTGTTCTATCCACACCTTGCACTAGTTATTCTTTGCACATCTGCACTCCTAAATTCATTCTCTGTCCTGCCTTCATTCAGGACAGAGAGACCGCACACACAGCTCCTTAGCCCTCTGGTTTCTGCTGAGTTTGGCCAATGGGAGGCGCAGGCAGATCAAAATGTGGGAGGAAGAGAAATTGGGATATTTTTCTCTCTCTCTAAGGTGATGCAGCAGATCAGGACTGCAGAGGCCCCCTTCCAGCTCCCCTGAAACTCCAATGACCCTCTTGCCTTCCCTTTCCCTAAAGCACTGGGGTAGTGACCACTACTGATGGTGCTGGCTCCTGGGGAAGCTCCCTTGTTAAACAAATTATCTTCAAAATCCCAGCCAAACATGCCTTGCATTTCCTGCTGGAACAACTTCCAGACTAACTGCTATCTGAATTCATTTTTCACTTCCCAGTGATTCATACAGGAGTCATGAAGGTATAACTTGCAAACTCAGAGATAAATTCTGAGCAGAGTTTGCATTCAGAATCTTTTTTTTTTTTTTTCTATTTGAACCTCCTAGATGCCCTTGAAATCTCTTTATGCTCCTGAACCAGGTACCTCAATTCTCCTATAACACAAAAGGGGTTGCTAAAGAGGATCTTAGGATTCCCTTTGTTTCCCAGGCTCTGGCTTCTCATGATGCTACAGTGCATCCTGGGCCAGATTTCAGCCAGTAGAGAAAAGAGTTTGCCCCAAGAGAAGGGGTGGAAGACAATGACACATCCTCCAGGTGAATCTGAGATTCACTGCCCTCTAAGGTGAACTTGGAGTAATCAGTTACATTTTTAAGTTTTCCATGGTGCATTAGTCAAGAAGTGTTTACAAGTGCACTCTTGATGTGCTGGTGTTGAGGTAAAGCCAAGTCAGTGCCTAGAAGGCCCTTTTTTTCTGAAGGTGAACCAAGACAGATGCCCAAGAATGTGATGGTGTGTGTGTGTGTGTGGTGGGGGGGGTGGTGGCCACTTCCCTCACCTCCAGTCTTTAGGTGGGGATCAAAGCAGAAGGATCTTGGAGTGAAGTAAAATCATGTACTCATAAAACATCTGAAGAAACTCATAAGAGCCGTTGGCATGCAATCTATCCTAATATATTTTCCCTGCCCGTAGGTGGGTTCAGCCCTCCATTTTATCCTAGTCTGCCACCAACAAGCACATGAGTAATAAAATGTTCAACTCCTCTCCCTTGAGTCCTCCAAGTTCTTTCTTTGGGATCAGAACACAGTGCTGGGGTCTTGGCAGACATGGAGCTTAACTGCTGAGTTTTAGAACTAGGAAGTAATCTAAGCAGTTGCCTCTGCCTGTAATTGGTTAACCTCTAGTAGAGGAGAAAAATATCCAAATCTCAGGTTCTCAAACTGCATGCAAAGTACCATCTGAAACTTGTGAAAACACAGGCTGGCAGGGGCCACCCCAGAGTACCAGATCCAGTGGCTCTGGGATGGGTCCTGAGCACATGGATTTCTAATTAGCGTCTCACATGCTGAGGATCCCTGAGGGTCACACTTTAACCACTGATCTAAATAGTTACTTGGACGAAACGTGCTAAGCCATGATACAGATTATGTGCTAAATGCTGGGTAGGGTGTTTGTTAGATGGGATCGCCCTCCCCCCGCCCTAGATTGTATTAAAGAGAGAAGTGACTGTGCTGGACCCCAAAGAGCGAACAGCAATCTACAGATCGCAGTAGGGGAATGCATTTCAGGCAGCAAGCACAGAGCGAGGGGCAGCTTATGGGACAGAAAAGGCAGAGCCTCAGGAGAAATGCTGGGAAAGGTGGGGCCGGAATGCGAAGGGGTGCCCCTCACTCTCTACCTCAGGCCTGCGGCTCTGGGCTTCTCTCCCGAAACCTGTTTTCAAGGCATTTTCTACCAGAGAAGTCGGTGGGGTGCGAGTCCACTAGGTTCTCCAGCGCACCCTGGAAGTGGGAGGGGCTTGACCGCTCCAGGGCAACCCCTCAGCCAATAGAGGATAGGCGGTGATGGCTAAGCACCGCCCCTTCAGTTCCTCCCAGGACCTGATCGTCAATGCTCCTTAAAAGAAGACTGACTTAATGCACAATCATACTCTCCTCTCCCCTTACCTGTTTTACTCACCCCGACCTTGACCCTTCCCCACTGCTCAGGGCATACCATCCCAGATTAACCATCTGTGCCAAGCTCTATTTTTCAGGGTACTCAGACTCAGACTGTCTGCAAATATCGTGCCGATTAATCTGAACTTTGTTCTGTAGACAAAGTAAATCAGTATTTTGCCAAAATTAAAACAACATCGAAACACTCCCCTGAGCAAAGAGTCACCTGGGGCACTAGCCATTAAATTCCATCATGGGATTGAGGAAGACCACTCAGGGGATGACCTCAACCTGCTACTGAGGTTTCCACTGGCCAGCCAGGGCTAAGTATTCATTCCTGGGCCTACCTGGGCCTGGACATTGCCCCCTGTTCAAGGACAATGCAGGAAAATGTAGTATCACTCTACACAAAGATATCTGGACAGGTCAGTTGGATCATATGGTGGGAACCAGGAAATAAGTAATGAAAGGATTACCCTGGATATAAAGGTCACTACTCCATGAAACAGTTCACCTGTAAAAGAGGACACCCTGATGAGGTGGAAAGACTCTCCAGCCAGAAAAGGCAGCTGGCCTTGGTTTTCCAGGAGAAGAGTAGAAACCTAAGAGGGCTTTGTTGCTTGCCATAAAAAAGCAAGAGGGATCTGGGGACTGGTCAGACAATAGCTGGAGAAAGGAAGCTGGGGCTTGTTGGAGGGGAAGGGAAGTGGGAGGTGGGTTGGGAGTGTCCTGGGAGTGCACAGTGGGGAGTCTGGGTGGGTGGTCGAAGTGCCAGGGAGGAAGAAACAGCCAACACATGTCACACATTTTATTTGACCATTGCTGTAATTACCCACTTCCAGTTCCTAACCTTTAGTAAAAGTCTCTAAACACAGACTCTTTGTGAGGGATGGGAAAACCATCCTGGGTGCAAAGTGCTGAGACTGATCTGAGGGTGTGTGTGTGTGTGTGTGTGTGTGTGTGAGAGAGAGAGAGAGAGAGAGAGAGAGAGAGAGAGAGACTGAGTACAGAAAATGTTTTTGTGGAGTTTGCTTTAACATATGTGAATTTAAGACATAATAAATTCTTTTTTCCTTTTCTAATTTTTTGTCTAGATACTACAGGTATCATGATGCAAAATTCAGAAAGTATCAAGTAGGATCAGGAAAAATGCTCCTTTTCATACTTACCCCTTTCAAACACCCTTTGCCCCTCCCTATAGTCAACCAATGACACTAACTCATATGTCCTTCAAAGGAAGCTTTATGATCTGCCAAAAAAGGACATACATACAATAGATTTTCCTCCTAATTTACACAAAAGATACAATACTATACTATGATATCACAAATTGCTTTTTTTCATTTACTGGCCCGGTGATCTTTCTATTTCAGCCTATGTCAGGATTCTCATTCTTTTCCAGGTGTTGCATGACATTCCTTTACAGGAAGGTGCCATAATTCATTGAAGCAGCCCTGAGTTGATGGGTATTTAGGTTGTTTCATAACTTCTGCTGCTATGAAACAGTATAATGAATGAATATAATATGATACAAGTTGAGCATTCCTAATCCAATATCCAAAATGCTCCAAGATCCGGCATAGTTTGGGTATCTCACCTTGTCTGGATTTCAGATTTTCAGATTATGGATGAGAAACTGCTAAGTTTATGTAAAGAGTCTGAAACCCTAAAAGTTCCAAAATCTGAAATACAGTTTTAAGCATTTTGGATAAGGGATATTCAATTTATATATTCTTAAGTGCACTTTTATTATATCAAAGGTACAGAAGATTTTCTCCAGTAAAACATAACTGCAATTTAATACAGAAACCATATTTATTTAATATAAGTGTGCTATTGAAAACATTATTGTCACATGTTTGATTCAGTAGGAAAATTTTAAAAGAAAGTTTAATTATACCTGGGAATAGCAGTGTATTTTCAAACACAGACCATGTAAAGAACTGAGTCATTTTTAGCATCATTGATGTAGAATGGCCAAAACCAAGGGTATTTACTTAGAGCAATACAGGCAATCAGAATTGAATAAGGCCCAGCTCCTCAGTAGATTTAAACAGCTCCAACTTGGAATTAGGAAGCCTGGGATTGATCCCTCATCCTGCCACTGCAAACATTTTAATGAAATGGAGATGGTGTTTCCCACCTATGAACCTAGCTAAGCAGTTCCAATGATAAAATGGGAAATTATTTCACATATGTGAAATCTGTTTATGAACTGTAAGTGTCTGAACCAATGTTAAATCCTGTTGTTATTCTTACCTTGCTCACAGCAATTTTTAAAGGTCAGTAGATAATCCACCTTTAGAATATATTCTAAATACATGGTATATAGGAATTATACCAGACATAACCATTTTAATTAAAAACAGCAAATAGTGGTTCTTACACATCATAATGTTTTAAAAACCAATTAAAGAGAAAATCAGAAAGGAAAACAACTGTGATTGGCTAACCATTGCTATCTTTTCTTTGCATCCTCCCCATGTCCCCACCTCATCCACAGTTATTAAAATCAAGTTCACTGCTAACACTCTTGACAGCAGATAAACCTGGAAACCACACAAATCTGATGGTGTAAGTAATATCTTTGTGCCAATTAGCACTGTTAACATTCTTGGATTCACTGATAACAGTCTCTCTGGATTCATTTGGAAATGATCAATAAAATGAATGGGCAAACATTTGAGTAATCTGGAAACAGAAATAGTGGTGTGTTTAGATTTAAGAAATACAGAGAAATCTACCCATTTTACTCATTAAAACATTCAAGACACACCATAACTGAAGCAGATAAGTCCCCCAGGCTCTTCTCAGACATTCCATTCAAGTTTCCACTAGCTCTTCTCTAGTCCCTGCCTCCATGGCAACAGGCCACTGACCTGCCCTTAAGGGACACACAATTTCTGGCAAGACTGAGACTTTTAATAATTCCACTTGTCAATATGAGAGAAACGGATGGATTTCTACCAAGTTATTTAGCAAACTACTAACAAAATGAGTGACCGCCAGCAAGTGACCAGACCCAGTGTCTGGAGTATTCCCCAGGAAAGCCAGATATCACATCATTAGCATCCAAGAAAATCCACACCGATGACACCTGTCCATCAAACCATTTGCTGAATTTGGACTTCTTCTTTCTATATATTCTTTATTTGCCTTTCCCCAAAAGGGTGAAAGTATATTCAGTAACTCATTCAACATGATTATGAATCTGTTTATTCATCTCCTCCAACTTTTTAAAATAAATAAAGACAAAATATCTGTAGAAAAGGACATGTTTCATTGTACTAATTACACAACAGTCGTATCATCAGAAATATCAGCTTCTTTGGAGCAAATTTCCCTCTCAGGGGAGGACAAGGATCTAGAAGGATCAGTTCCAACATCCAGGATCTAAGCTTCCATCCCCAACAGGGAAGGGATGGCCTTTCTCCTCACCTCTTTTCCTTGACGTGTTCTGTTGCAAAACCTGTCATTTGTAATAGATTGCCTTTCCTGGTGGCACTGCTTTCTGATTCAGAAATATAAACACCACTTCAGAGATTTATTTTATAATTCATCTTCTGGTTTGTCA
The DNA here is from genome assembly GCA_020662805.1 of Glaucomys volans. NCBI lineage: Eukaryota > Metazoa > Chordata > Mammalia > Rodentia > Sciuridae > Glaucomys > Glaucomys volans. The sequence continues at coordinate 22,356 of JAJEJO010046050.1, read as the reverse complement.
TGGCTGGGAAGGTCAGCTTCCAGATTTTCTATTCTAAATTACTTTTGAACATATTTTTCAAACAGTCTAAGGAATGGCTCTTGTCTGTACCAGAACAAACTCAGAAAACTAGGACCCAAGTCTCTCCTCTCTCTGGTTAAAATGTAAACGATCAGCAACCCTACAATTTCCCAGATCTTTTTTTTTTTTTAATTTTTATTAAAGAATACACAGGTGCTGTGGAGACACTGGGGTCATAAAAAGAAAATGGCAAATTATTTTTTCATGGGCCAGCTGCTCAGCTGATGTGATTCTGGGGAAGGCTGGAGCTCAAGCTCAATTAGCAAATCAATTAACATCATCCCTCTCTGCCAACAGGACCACACTGCTTCCCTCTGCCCTCTCCATCTCAGGGCTTTCTGGTGAATCTCCATGGATGATGCCAAAGCCCAGTCAGTCAAGTTGAGGTTCCTTTGCCTTCCACCAACCTGGACAACAGGGGGCCAGTTCTGGTTTAATTACCAATTAGCAACCACCAGAAGGAGCAGCACTTGCCATTTTGCCCAGTTTATTTGCCTCTGTCCCAGTCCTACCTTGCTGTAGAAACAGGGCTCAGCACAGACTCAGCAGGGGTGCCAGTGTGACTGGCTGACACTTTGATTCACTGGAGAATAGATACAATCAGTCAAAGCAGATGGTCCCTAAAGTGGCACATCCCAAGAATCTGCAAGCAAACTGAGGCCCTATCTTTCAAATAGCAACTTGCTGAGGATGAAAATCGAAATCAGAACTCCACCATGTCCCGCTATGACACACCTAGTTCGCATTCTCACCCGCTCAGGGCTTTTCTAATCCCTAGTGAAGCACAGTAATGCCAAGGACAGCCTGTCTTTCTAAGCCTCCCAGAGATAGCCACTGTGACTGCTAATGGGCAGGATCAGTCCTTTTTTTTTTCTTTTTGCAGTTTTAGGGAATGAATCCAGGGCCTCACACATGCAAGTCAAATGCTCTACCAGTGAGCTACACCCTCAAACCCAGTAAAACCTTTATCTAAGTTAGACTACCTTCAAGACATGACCGACCTGAGGTTCATGGACAGTCACCCAGTCCTAAGACAGGCAAACACAACTGCCATGCATTTGGCTTGCTGATCAGAGCTAAAAAAGGAGCCAGTGATGTCTCAAATGGCAACTGGAAACATATTTCATCATGATGGTTCGCCATTTAATATTATTTTTTACTTTTAAACTCCAAATAAATTAAAAAACAATTGTGTGTCCAAGTCCTGGCTCTGACTGTATGTGTGTGGGCAAATCATTTAACATTTCTGGGCCTCGGTTTTCTCACCTGGAAAATGAGGTTGAGCTGGAAGATTTCTAAGGTCCCTATGTAGCAAGAATTCTAGAGTTCTTTGGGTAGGGCTGGGTTTCCTCCAAAATTTTGGCAAATCACATCTACCATTAACCACCTTCTTATTCAGCACAAACCAAGAACGAACAGAGAGGCTGCTTTGGTCACACATGGCTCACCTTTTCCACCGGCGTGTGCTCTTCATTCGTGACGCTGGTTTTTCTTGATTCATTTTTAGACCTGCTCAGCCTTCTGGATACCTTTTCTCTGAGTAGAGTGGCATACCCGATGTGTTCATAGATGGGGTTTGTTGTCATCTTGGAAATGTATTCGGCAGCTTTTGTTTCTATGTACAGTGTTATCAGGCCATCTGTCACCAGGTCATGAATGGATTCGAACCTCTTCTCACCCACAAAGTGCTTCCCATCGTGGAAGAGCCGGTAATTTAAGGTCTGGTTTCCAAACCTGTCCCAGAGAATGAGGGATCACAGCAGTGTTAGAAGGAGAACAGCAAGGAACAGTGACAACAGCCTCCAGCACAGGACTAAGCGCTTAACATTGAATTATCTCAGAGACCCTTCCAGGGGTCTCTGGGTTCAGTTACTGTCCCAGCTTGAGAGCAGAGGCAACTGAGGCCTGAAAAGTTGCTGGTACCTGCTGGAGGTTTCTTTCATGCCTGGGATGAGGTGGAGATGGGATTTAACCCCAGGTAGTCATCTGGGGTCATTTTTCCTACAAGTCACTCAGGTCATTAGGTTGTAGCACTCTAATCTGTAAAAGTCAGGAGTAGCACCTGATTTATAGATGTCTTACCTATAAACTTTCATGGGAACTGGCAATTACCTCTGCAAACTATGCCACACCGCCGCTTGCCCTGATGTTCCTTTATTATTGCATCTTTGATCACCACCAGTGTAGCACCCATACCTCCCACTCCAGTTAGTGCAGGAGAAGAGACACCAAAGGTGGCATTCCAGCAATCTCACTTATGGGGTCCCCTCCCTTTATCTCTGGCTCCTCCCTATTGGCTTGGTCCTTCATCTCACAGTCCTTGCTGGGTTCCTCACAGGGACTGCCAGCTCTTGCTGCTCAAGTGCTAGAAGATAGGAAAGGACTTTACATACCTTGAGTACCTGATCGCTTTTGAAGTTCTTCCTCACCATTATCTCACTTCGGATATGTTCTAGACATGCCCAGTTGCAACTTGGAAAGTTTCTTTCCAAGGCCACAATATTGAACTGGTACCCTGAATACATACCCCTTTGTGGACTGGTCTGGGACGTGTGTCCACTGCTCCCATTCCTTCTATGGGAAAGGTCTTCCAATCCCAAAGAGTTCACAGTGAATTTATGGAAGACAATCTGATTCTGAAATTACACACCTCCCCTAAACCTCACCAGGATTGTGGTGAGAGGACTGAAAGCAAAAAATATTTGATCAAGTTATGGAGAGGCAATAAATAAATATTGCCTTTTAGTACTCACGATGTAAAGGCTTGGAAGAACCCTGCTCAGCTGATTTGTTGGCATGCTGTTTCAGGACTGTCTCCTGATGAGTTCTGGGGTCAAGGTGATCCCTGAGACAGCCCCATGTACAAACAAGACCCAGCGGGTCTTATCAGGCATGCACATGGTTGAACAAGGGCAGGTGGGAATTACGACCTTGCTCTGTCAACTAACTAGATGTCTGAGGTAGAAGAAACCATAGGAACACTCATTTTCCAGATAATTCTCTAGTGTGCCCTGTGTCCATAAATAGAACCCCTATGTCCATACTGAATAACATCTGTGGCCAAGGAAATATACCATAACTTTTTTCTTAAGAGTCAACATTTTTAGTTGTAGATAGACACAATGCCTTTATCTATTTATTTTTATGTGGTGCTGAGGATTGAACCCAGTGCCTCATACATGATAGGTGAGTGCTCTACCCCTAAGCCACAATCCCAGTCGCTGCTATAGCTTTTTTTCTGTTTACTTTTCTTTTTTAAAAAATTTATTTGTTTTTTATTTTTACAGACTGCATTGAGATTCATTGTACACAAATGGGGTATACCTTTTCGTTTCTATGGTTGTGTATGATGTAGATTCACACTGTTCGTGTAATTGTACATGTACATAGGGTAATTATGTCTGTCTCATTCCACCATCTTTCATACCCCAGCCCCCTCCTCCCTCTAATTTCCCTCTATGTAATCTAAAGTTCCTCCATTCTTCTCTTACCCACACCCGCCACCTGCATTATGAATCATCATCCACTTATCAGGGAAAACATTTGGCCTTTGGTTTTTGGGGATTGGCTTATTTCACTTAGCAAGATATTCTCTAATTCCATCCATTTATCTGCAAATGCCATAATATTAGTCTTCTTTATGATTGAATAATATTCCATTGTGTATATATAACACAGTTTCTTTATCCATTCATCTGTTGAAGGGCGTCTAGTTTGGTTCCACAATCTAGTTATTGTGAATTGAACTGCTATCCACATTGATGTGGGTGTGTTATTGTAGTATGCTAATTTTAAGTCCTTTGGGTATAAACCGAGGAGTGGGATAACTGGGTCAAAAAATGGGTCCGTTCCAAGTTTTCTGAGGAATTTCCACACTGCTTTCCAGAGTGGCTGTACCAATTTGCAACTCCACAAGCAATGTAAAAGTGTACCTTTTCCCCCACAACCACTCCAACATCTATTATTGTTTGTGTTCTTGATAATAGACATTCTAATTGGAGTAAGATGAAATCTTAGAGTTGTTTTAATTTGCATTTCTCTAATTATTGAAGATGTTGAACACTTTTTCATATATTTATTAATCGCCTGTATATCTTCTTCTGTAAAGTCTCTGTCCATTTCCTTGGCCCATTTATTGATAGGGTTCTTTGTATTTTTGTGTAAAGTTTTGTAAGTTCTTTATAAATTTTGGAGATTAGTGCTCTATCTGAATGAAGTGCGTGTGGGAAAGATTTTCTCCCACTCTGTAGGCTCTCTTTTCTACCATAGCTTTTAACATACTACTGTTGCTCTGGAAACAAAGTGAAAAGAAAAAGTAAAAGATTGAGAGGGAGTGACTGTTTTTGGTAGCAAAATTCTGTTTGGGGATAACAGAAAAGTTCTGGAAATGGATGGTGGAGATAGTTGAACAGTATTGAGAAAGTACTTAATGTTAATGAACTCTTATAAATGGTAAACATGGTAAATGGTAAATGATAAATTTTATGTTATGCATATTTTGCCACAATTTTTTTAACGGAAAAGCATAAGTAAAGCTACTATGAAGTCATGAAAACAATGAGTGAAGCTCAGCTCACCTTAGAGCTAATGTGTAGCATCCTGGCTGCCGCTGGCTTTCCCGAAGGATGTAGGCACCCTCCACACCTCCGAGGAGCTCATCAGCCTGCTCCCGGGAGATGATCCCATGGAACCTGGGGAACAAGACCACCAAGTGCTAAGTACGGACAGAGAGTTAAGCTAAAAAGGATGTCAGGGCCACTCAGAATCTACAACCCCCATTGGATGAAAAGGGGCGTGGCTAGTGCACACCTAGAAGGCCCACTGGGACCCACCTCCAGCATGCCCCAAACAGGTAATAAGTATTCAAGGAGGCAAGTACAGGAAGGACCACCAGTCCACCTGGCTTTCTGCTATTGTCTTTGATCTTAAGCTGAAACTAAAAGTGGAAACAAAAAGCCAGGTTATGCCTCCTTTTTTAACCATGGGGAATAACAAAAGAGCAATTACCAATTTAGCTCTCAGCTCAAACACAGAGAACTATGTATTATCCTGATTGCAAATGAACATTTATTGATTAGCAACCTGCTTGCTTCAGGTGCTGGGCATTGTTAATTCTAGAGGCTCATTCTCTGGAAAGAAGTGCTGGCTATAATCAACATTCTTCCAGTCCTTTACATTTTGAGAGCAAGTCGCTTAGAGATATGTTTGGAAGATGTACCATTTTTTTTTTTTAAAGGTAACATTTATCTTCTTTTTCTACCATTTTAAAAATAATAAAAATGCATGTAGAAAATGTGGCTTATCTGGGAGGATTTGGGGTTTGGCCAATGACTGGATCTGGGAGGCTATTATCTGAGAATGGACAGCAATCAGGGATGGAGGGGTGAAATGGGGGTTGGTTCAGGAACCAGACCCTTTCCCTGTTGCCTTTAAGCAAAGATGACTCGCCCATGCCTCGGATCAATGCATGTTTTAGAGGAAGGTAGACTAGGGTGAGGAGTAAGACCAGTGCCCAGGGACTCCAGGCTCCTGGAAGAGGGACCAGCACTTCTTCCAAGGATTAACTAGTCTTGGAGAACTGAGGAATAAATCAGAGGGATTTTCTGGACCAAGAATATCATCTTAATATTCTTGAAAGGGAGAGAGGGGAAAGGGGAAGTCAGCTAGGCACATTTTGTTTGTTTTCCCTCAGGAATGCAAAGATCAAGTTACAGGACAATGTCAAAGGACAGCCTTTTTTTTTGGCAGGGGTTGGGGATGTCTGCCACAATATACATTTCCTAATTGCCTCTATTCTTTCAAAGCAGACCTTCTAAGTTGACACGTTTGTCCTGGGGAGCAAGGCCAGAGAAAGGCATGGCTCTATTCCAAAAGTGGCTCTTATATCTAAGGCAGTGATAGGTTAGGGGAAAGGGGTTCCTGGCTTCCTAAATTCTGGTTTTAAATCTCAAGAGTCAAAGCCTAGAGGTCTGGGAGCAATGCTTTTCTGGAGTGAGGATGAAAGTGCTGTGACATTAAGAAGGACCCTCTTGCCCAAAATGAAATCAGTGTCCTTGGTCTCTGAGGGAGAGAGAGGCAGAGGGTTTTGCAAAGTCAGGTTCATGGGGGTCTAGGCAGGCCCTGCACAACATGGATGGAAATTGAACTGGCAGATGAGATTATGGGGATTCTGGAGCAGAGGCGTTTGGGGCTTTGATTGTGAAAGAGAACACTGGACCCTGCAAAGCTTGTGGTGAAGCTGCCTGGGAGGCATGAGTTGGGACAGAGAGGACTGAACAGGCAGCTGAGGCAAAGAGGTTGAGGTTGGCCTTGTAGCTGAGAAAGAGAGAGACGGGGGATGGGAAGACAGAGGTGGGAGGAAGATGGGCAGGGAGAGGCAGAGGACATTGGAAAGTTTCCCTGCACCATAATCAGGAAGGACAAAAGCTGGTGTCAGAAGGTTTGAGGTTGGGATGTCCAGGACACACCTGAGGCAGAGCAGAGGAGACCACAGCAGAATGAGGCACATACAGAGTGGGGCATGGGGGCCTGGCACCCTGCCCCAGGTCACTCCTGGGGAAGAAGGGCAGGAGAAAGGGACAAGGAATGTCTGGAGTTGGCAGTTCATGTGAAAGCAGCTATTTTAACTCCCGTGAATCGACAAGCTTAAGTGATCACTAGTAGCAGATGTACATTGTTGAGAGCTGAGTTAAATCCAATCATTCAAAAGGACAAAATGACCATGTTGTGTCCCTGAAGATCCACTCTTTGGCTCATTGTCCCCTTTATGCATGGTTTCAAAAAGCCCAAGTATCTGCGATGTATGGACATTGTACCATAGATCCAAAGGAAAGAGATGAAGGGAAAAGAGGAACAATGATTCTTTTTTCATGGGCTATGGGTGTTCCCCACTATTTTTCTATAGTTTTTTATTTTTCCCAGGTATTAATTTATTGAATTTTTAAAAATAAAAGTAATACCTGTGCATAGTTGGAAAATTCAATCATTCAAATGTTGAAAGGCACAAATGTTGAAAGGTACAAAAGAAATAAAGTCCTGAAGTGAAAATTCTCTCTCCCTAAAGGCATGTCAAAAATTTCTTGTGATTCATTCACAAGAGATATGCATGTGCATTTCCTGAATACAGCATCTATTACTTTCTGAGTGGAAGATAAGAGAAATAAAAACATAGAATCTGAAGACTTTAGGTTAATTCTCCTCTAATACAAAATGCTCCCTTTTGTGGTTAAGAAAATGTTTTCTCTCTGTAGATTTAATGTACTGGGGATTGAACATGAGAACTAAAGGGTTATTCAACCAAACTTTGATGCAAAAAAGACAATGCACAATAGAGTACCTTTAGGAATTCATGTGCAAAATTGAGTATGGTAGGGTTTCATTTTCTCCTTTTTATAATTAATTGTGCTATTTGCAAGCAAAACATAAATCAGCATATTGAGAAATACAGTCATGTCACAATGCAGATTAGATTTAGGGGTGGATGTGTGCTCCTGAGCAGGTATTCCGGGAGGGGCTGGCCTAATCCCCAAAGCTCAGCAAGGAAAGCTCTGAAATGCAGCTGTGGCAATTAGGAAGGAGCTTTGGGCTGAGGCCACTCAGAGGGTCATTAATCATGAAGATGAGGCTTCGATGGGTGAGGGAATAACAGGGTAAAGGTCTTGGATGGGCTGGGAGAGCTTGGGAGGTGGACTTGAAAGAAACTTCATTTCATCATGCCTCCAGGTTGAACATGGGAAGAAAAGTGACTTGTGCATCTCTTCTCTCCCAATACCTTCTCTCTGCAAGTTATTTGACATGTCATAGTCTTAGATTGCAAATTATTTTTATGGTCATGCATACTGGCTTTGCTTCTTTTACAAATTTGTTTGCATGTTGTTTTGGGGAAAGTAAAGCAAGAGTTGGAATAAAGAAAAAACTGGGGGGAGGGAGAAAAATGATGGTGTTTAGGCAATTTTGTTAATAAATCCAAGTGGAAAGCAATCACCCTTTTGGTTTTATGAGCCTGCAGGGAAATGGGGTGTCTTTCCTGACCGTTGTGTTCATAAGGGACATGAAAGCAAAGAATTCAGCTGCAGCATATGGTCTTTGACACCCCAAATGTTTATATTGTATCCAGGTAGACAGTGAAATAAAGTCCAAACTGAGAGCCTCAATTATGAAAAATGCTGCCTTACATTTCAAGTACTTGCCAGGCACTCGAAACCTGCTTTTGTGGAGAGAATTGCAGCCTGAGACGCTTTCCCTCCCACCTTAATGGAAACCAAGTACCTGAATACTATAAAGAAGATTCAATACAAAGGAATTTGATTGCATTTATTCTTATTATGAAACTCGTGCACAATGGACATGCGATGAAGACCATATATTAGGGAATATTTAATATTTAATATTTAAAAGACACATGAAGCGACTACTTATTAAATTATTAAAACAAAGAATAGTATAATACATACTCTCTTCCATAATATTTTGGTCTGTTTTCCACCTATATTAAAAAGAAGAAAAATATTAATAATGCATTTGAATTCAAATCAGCTAGATAAAAATGCTATTCAAATAAACAGAATGGGAGTCCCAGAAGTAATTTTATTACAGATTTTATTCCCCAAATCAGAAATCCATGAAGCTATGGAGTTAATCAACACATTCCACTATCTTGGGTATAAATGATCCAGATTTATTACTTTTCTCTACTCATTAGGTTCATTTCTCGCCCAAACCTAATCACCAATAAAATAATTTTCAGAGGAAAGAGTGATACTTTCTTAATATTAAGGAATTTATAATATTATAAGGTTTCATATTAAAGGGCAAAACAAATATTTCTAGCATGAATAAAACAATCATTTCTTTCATTCTTCATTTAATTGTTTTATTAAGCATTTTTTTAAAAAACAAGAAATTTACCTGGATTAAAAAGCAAACAAGCTTAATTTGATTTCTTTCCAAATAACATCAATGTTCCAACATTCTCATTTTTTTAACAAGAGGCTAATGTGCTGAAATTCATTTGACCTCAAAGGTATAGGATACAGAGGACAATATTCAAGACTGTAAAAAATCAGAAACTTCCAGAAAAAACTCTTCGATCATGGCTTTAGCCGTGGGGTTATCATATTGAGTTTTGATCCCATATATGGTAATCTCCTTTCAAGGACCCTCCTTATGTTTATAGTGTTTGAGTTGGTGAGAAATTGACATGAATTCTCATGTTTGGCTTTTGTTCCACATTAAGTTTGGGATTTTTATTGGTGGTAGAATATGGGCCTGGCAGCTATTTTGTCTAAAGTTTTTCCATTTACAATCAAATGGACTGTTTTCTCAGCAAGACTCATGGACAGGCACAGTGGTAAGATTTCAAGTGCTGGGCAGTTTCCTGTCTACCTCCATCGTGCAAAGAATACAGGGGATCTGAGTGGGCAGCAGGGTGCCACAGACCAAGGGGGAAGCAGAATGGGGAGCTGAGGCTATGAGGACCATGATCAGAATTCCTCCTAGGACAATCCTAGCTGGCACTAAATAATCATCTAGACACTTCTAAATATGTGTTCACTCTTCTGTGCATTTTATACCTGAAAAGCACTCAACCAAGAGGGGCATTCATAATTTCTAATCTTCAAGATTTGAAGCCTGCTTCCTGTCTTTGTGAAGGAAGATTTAAATAATATCATTAACAGAAGCACAAAGTGTGTGAAAAGACACCTTATTATCTGATGGCCTTTCTATAAATGATGTGTACAATTACACTATATATCAGCAAGTTTTTTAATGAGTTGAACATTTGGTCATTTAGATCATTCCACTGGCTTTCAAAGTTCTTTCTTATTTTCATGATAACATTGATATGTGATTGCAACACCTATGTGCCACAGAAACATTTTGTTTTTGTTTTTGTTTGGTACTGGGGACTGAATCCAGGGGCACTTTACCACTGAGCCACATGCCCCGCCCTTTTTTATTTATTTATTTATTTATTTTCAGAACCAGGGATTGAACTCAGGGACACTCGGCCACTGAGCCACATCCTCAGCCCTATTTTGTATTTTATTTAGAGACAGGGTCTCACTGAGTTGCTTAGGGCCTCGCTAAGTTGCTGAGGCTGGCTTTGAACTCGCGATCCTCCTGACTCAGCCTCCCAAGTCGCTTGGATTACAGGCGTGCGCCACCACACCCGGCTCCTTTTTTTTATTTTGAGATAGGGTCTTTCTAAGTTTCTTAGGGCCTTGTTAGATGCTGAGGCGGGCCTCCAACTTGAAATCCTCCAGCCGCAGCCTTGGGAGTTGCTGGGATTACAGGTGTGCACCACTACACTGGCGACAGAAACAATTTAGAACTAGAAAAGTGGATGGAAGTGAAAATATATAATGGCAAAATCTCTCTCCATTATTGGAGAGGTAGTATTCAAAATTTGAAATGATTCCTTTTAAAGAAAGATAATTTTTTATTCCCATCTTTTTAGATAAGCCATAACACAAATTCACAAAATGCAGAGGTCACTCCCAACCCTTCTCCCTTCCTCCAACCTCTCATGCCTCCAAAAGGGAAGGAGTAATTAATCTAACTTCCCAGGTGGACAGCATGGTAGATTGGGCTGACTACTAATTCCTGACATGCAGGTAAGTTGTTAACAAATGTCAAATTTAATTGACTTTTAACAAGACAACAAATTGCTTTCAGTTCATTCATCAATCATAAAAATATACAGCACACTCATTAGGTTTGGGGCTCTGTTACTCAGCCTGTCAATGTTCCTGAAGTGATGACCTTGCAGATGCAGAGAGGACAGCTACAGGGAGCACAGGGTGTCCAGCACTTGTAGTGAAAAGGAGCCACAAGGAAGAATCTAACATAGGTCCCCAAAGAGGGGAGTCAACTTTCATGGTGCCTCAAGGTCTTCCAAGTAAGATCCTGCCCAGAGCAGACTTTGATCCAATAGAGGGACAAATCCTCTGTGTAAAAAAATCACTATAATATAAAAAAGAGCACCATGTGGGCCAGAATGGAATACAGGTGGAACAGGGCCATAGAAAAGAAAAAGATCCCATATATTGCTGGAGGCACATATTAAAATATTATTCTCCCTTTTCCTGATATTCAAATTTAACTAGGAAGCATGGTTTCCTTTCTGAATTTGGCAACCTTACACAGAAAGAGAGCAATGATGGAGGATGTGGTCAGCCATCTGACCACTGCTCCCACAGGTCGAAGTTGTTTTGACAGCAATCTGATTGAAGCCCTTTTCACTTTGTTGTCTCTGCAGTCCTTATAGAAAATATAGATCACGTTAAAAAGAGAGAAAAGGAATGGCTGGGATAAAAAATTGAATAAACACTTCTTTCTTTTTCTAAATATTTTGCTCACAGGAGTCTAAACATAGTCTCTTCTACACTTCACTAAGCTTTAAACCAGTCAAGAGCTTAATTTTTAAGTGATATGACCCCCCAAAATCATAGAACATCAACACTTCTTTATGTTAGTTAACACTGAATTCTTGCATCCAGACAAAACCCAGCCAGCTGGGTGTCAGGGTTCCCAGAGACAAGGAACCTGTCTGGAGAGACTGGCAACCTCACACTGATCCAGTAGTGTTACAGAGCCCTACCCACTCACTCCAGGGGCACAGCTCTGTATGTCACCCATGGGATTTGGGGCCCACCTGTGAGATTTGGATTTGTTTTTTAAAAAGAAGCTGTAGTACTGAATTTCTTGGTGTGTAGAAGTCTCTTCAGTGAGTGTAAGAGACTCACTGTGAGGACAGTGTGATAAATAAGAAGTAAGGCATAGAAGTTCTTACATTTTCACTGAGAATCATGTTTGTTAAAATCCGGGCACTTGATGCAAAATGGAGGACTACTTTAGGAAGGGACAGAAAATGCACTATATTACAATATGAATAAAGGCTGTTTCTGGAGCTTCCTGGCCACTCTATCTTATGACAGCTGCAGGAGCCACCTTGGTGATCAGAGCTCCTGCAAATAAGACTGATGGATGTCAGCTCTGCCTCCCTGCTCTTGGAAATTAGTACTCCAACTCCAAAGAGTGAGAGAAACCCACCTTTTTTAATAAGAAGGAAAAATAATTTGTCAACAGATTATTAAATCCTCTAATACTGGATTCTAAGATGATTCTCCTGGTTGAGACAGGAGCCCACCCCTTAAAGAAGACCAAGTGCAGGATCACTTGAGTGAGAAAACACGTGGAATGGATCCTTCTCAAGATAGAGGTGATCTAGTATACAGGGACACAGGGTATGATCACGCAGAATGGAGGCTGATTTTTTGTTTGTTTGTTTTTGGTAGAGGGGATTGAACGTAGGGACACTTCACCACTAAGCTATTTTGCTACATCCCCAGCCCTTTTTATTTTTTATTTTGAGAGAGGATCTTCTAAGTTGCTTAGGCTGGCCTCAAACTTGTAATCCCCCTGCCTCAGCCTCCTGAGTCTCTGAAATTACAGGTATGTGCCACTGTGCCCTATCTGGCTTATTCTTTTTTAAAAATGTAACCAGCATTTTATTCTAAAAAAAGCATCATTTACAAGAAACTAGTCCACCAAGGTGGGCAGTGTATGCCTTATTGTCCCTGTTGGTTAAATCTTGTTTGGAATTGCTCTTTTAAGACTGCCTTCGGATGCACTACTGCTATCCTTGAACATCCTTATAGCTGCACTTCTCAAAGTTGTAAATATTTGCTTGCCAGTTTCTTCTCTAACTACTCTGTGAGATTTTGTTTTATTTTTGAGAATAGGTCTCTGGGTTGCCCAGGCTGACCTTGTTTTCTTTGGCTCGAATGATCCTCCTGCCTCAGCCTCCTGAGTAGCCAGAACTACAGGCACTCACCATTGTGTGCACTTTCTGTGAGTTTTCTGAGGCATCAGTTTTGTTCTATATCATCATTAAATTCTCTGGATTTCTCCTCAGGTCTGGCACATGTTTATGGAGGCAGACTCATTATCTGAACCTAATGCACTCCTACAAAATGTATTGGGCAGTGGAGTTTCAAACAATAGCCTATATTCCAGGACTTCATATAGAGCATCCCAAAAATCAGTTTTATAAATATTACTAAAATGCTCCTAAATAACTACTAACAATGTAGTAAGAATTTTTGTATGATATAAAACATTTAAAGACCAATTTCTTAATTATTTAATAATGGAGTAATGAGTATGTATGCTTATATTCCATGTACAGCAGAATAGAAGGGAATTTCATTATCCTTCGACACTGAGGATATACTATATTAAAAATAAACAATGAAATAATATTGCCAAATATTTTAAAGTTACTTTGTAATTGGACCTAAATTGGTAGTGCCCGCAGGTGCCTGGTCTAAACAAATTCTGGAAGGCTCATCCCTCAGGGGAAAGGTAGGGGAATTGTGTAGTATGTTTAAACTCGAGGCCTATTAGAGGACACAGAGCCACTAAAGAAGCCCACCCTCACAGTCTGATGCCCTGCTACTCCAAGTGTGACCTGGGTACCAGCTGCATTGGCATACCATGGAGCTTGAATCTGCACATTAAAGGGGAATCACATACACATTAAAGTCTGAGAAGCTGCCACACACATGAGAACTTGGTATAGCAGCCTTTTAACTTGGGAAGGATTTTTTGGCTAGAACTTTCAGTAAGTCATTATAGCAAATATTCAGATAGTGAGCGTTCAGAGAGCAAAGGATGTTGGTACTCATTAAAAGTTTGCAGAATGAGGCAAAGAATATGGATGCAGATCCTTGCTCAACTGCTATGTGACCCTGGGTAGGTTATTAAACTTCTTTGCATCTCATTTTCCTCAATTTTCAATAATACTGGTGTCATAAGAATGTGCTATTTTAATAAGGCTGTTTCAGAGATTAGATGAGATATTGCCTGTAAAGAATCTCTGAGACTTGGAACACTGTGGTAATAGTTCAACACTGATTGAGTGGCTGCTCTGTGCCAGGAACTGTCCTGAGGGTTTCACGTGTATTATCTCACTTAAGTCTCCAAATAACCTCATGAGGTAAGTGAGGGCTGTTATTTTATACATAATCACTCAATAGCTAGCAAGAGGTCATAAAGCTAGTAAGTGGCTGGACCCAGATAGGACACGCTTAACCACAGGGCCACACTGCTTCTGCAGGAGAGACTAATCAGGATTGAGCCTTTACTGGCTCTCAAAATCCAGTTTAGCTAAATATTTGATTATCTGAATGATTTTTAACTTCTTTTTGCCAGGGCCGAACACCTTAAAATCTCTTTCAAATGATCTGAATTCCATCAACACATTAGCTAAGGAGGGGAGTTGGGAGTATAGTTCAGGGGTAGAGTGCTTGTTTAGCACGGGCAAGGCCTGGGTTTGATCCCCAGCAACACACACACACACACACACACACACACACACAGTTAGCAAATGGGAGCTTTGGATAAGTTTGCCTGGAAATACTGGTATTTGGGGGTCTCTCAATTATCTCTCTCTGATTTAGAACTCTATGTAGTCCTAAACTACCTGGTTTATTTTCCAATGCATTCGTCCAATTTTAAGGAAGAATTCCCAATATTTTGCAAAGCTTGAAAGAACAGTCCGGTGACAGCTGCATAGTGAGAGCCAGGATGTATAATCCTTAAATGAGTTTCTTTTATAGGCAGATTATCATTGCCTAGATAAACACAAGTTCTTTCATACGAAACACAAAGGCATTTAGAGAATATTGTGAGTCCTCTGTAAACAAGGTTTCCAATTATTGAAAAAAACAAAGCTTTTATAATCCCTTAGCAGCTGGTATATGTTAAGTTTTTACTTAATAGAAATAATTTTTAAAAACCAATTTAGCAACCTTTTACACATGGTAGCTAGACTGCTGGATTCTTAGAGATAAAGATCGACTCAGGGAGAACAGGCTTTTGATGGGGGATTTATACTGGTGATATTGGGGTAATTTCATCCACAAAAACGAAATATGGATAATTCCTTTCTAATTAGAAATAAAGATCTCTGTTGAAAAGGAGAGAAAGAAAATTCAAGTACTAAAATTTACATTTTTGGAGTAAAAGTGCATTAATGAAAACTGAGCAAACATCAAAAACTCCCATTTCTTTTCATCTAGAATCTAGAGACTTATTTTTCCTCTTGGCATTACTTGAACATTCTGAAACTATGACAGAGCACTGATGGGTACATTTCTTCCTATTTTGATAAGAATATATTATCTGATCAACTCTTCAGTCTTTCTGTAACAAACCTTAAAAGGTCACCAATGACTTTGCTGAGTTCTGTAAGTACACACAGTTCAGGGTTTAATAACCTGATCTAAACATTCCGTTAGCATGTAGATGACATACATATATCGTTAGGGGTGCTCAGGGCCAAAGCACTTCCTGTTCTTTCAGTTTGTTCTCTGCTTTCAATTTTTCTTCTAGGAATTTGATTTAAAAATCAGCAATAATATTAGAACAAATAAAAAAGACCTTTCTTTAGACCAGTAGTGCTCAAATGGGAGAGAAGTGATTTTGCCCACCCCTGCCCACTGCCCCAGTGGACATTTGGCAAAGGCTAAAGACAGATTTGACTTTCATGATTGGGGCAGGGTGGAAATGGTGCCCAGTGGGTCAAGTCTGAGATGTTAATAAACATCCTACAATACACAAGACAGTCCTCCATAACAACGAACTATCCACCCAAAATTGTAATAGTCAGAAAATGCTCTTTTGGAATAAAATAACTTTTGTTCCCAAGGAAAGTTATTTTTTAAAAAAATACAAATAAGTATTGCAAACCAAAATACAAATAAGCAACAAATACTTTAAATGCATCAGGTAAAACAGAGTAAAAGGAAAGCAACAGGAAATATTTACTTTTCATAATCTGATAATTTATAAAGGTATTTTAAAAGACTGTACAGTACTGGTGAAATGCCTCCAATTAATCAAGAAAGCAGCTCAGATGAATATATAACGGAACAAACTAAAATGTCAACAAGATGAATAAGGGAGTCCACTCCCTACTTGGAAAAATTTGAACAATTTAAACTATACAAAATCACTAAAGAAAAAACGTAAGTTATTTCTTGGGAGTAAGCAGCCAGGCTATGCACACACGCAGGCTAATGAGCAAGTCCCTCACTGCTCTGGGCGCCATGCCTCACAGCCACTGCTTTGAAATTCTGCCCTGACCACTGGACTGGAAGAAACCTCCACTACTTGCGGGGTCCCCAGGCACAGAAGACAGCCTGGGACAAGTAGCTGAAGAGTTGTCTGAATGTTGGGCCAGCATGGACCTCAGGGAAGTTCTGATTTCCTAGATTTCATTAGGTAAGTCACTGTACAAAGTAAGTTTCGTAAAAGAGGAAGATTAAATGTGCCCTCAAAACAGCTTTGAAAAGCAATGGAAGGGCAACTATATTCAGACACACTCATCCAAATGGCCCTGCCTCATCCATTGAGCCTTGGTCCTGGTTCTGGTCTCTGAACAGACCCTGACCCATAACTCCCCTGAGGACAGGGCTGGGAGAAGCAGAGGAGAAGCCAACTGTGTACAAATTCCCTCCATGTAGAGTGGGTGCTTCTGTTCTTCCAACAAGCAGGTCAGGTAGTCACTGTTGTCCCAATTTGCAGGTGAGCAAAGGAAGGCCCACATGGCAACATTACTGGAAGCTCACAAAAAGGTATGAAGATGAGATCTAAACCAAGATCTGATCAGTGTTGATGCCAAAGCCCATTATCTTACACACCATGAGGAAGGGAAATTGTCCAAAGACAACAGAGAGAATGAATGCAGAGAAAACATGAATGCTGCTATAATTGTTGGGTTGATCTTCAAATTGTTAAAGGGCCCAAACTTGTCAATTCTGAAAGTCTGGGTAGGTTGGCCCAGGAAAATCTGTCCATCATATCTGGTGCCTCAACCTCCTTTACTCCTCAGTCCTGTGAATGCACCACCCAGGACATCATCTGCCCAGAGCCTAAATGAGACATTGTCATCTAGATTTCTCCAATGCCCTGTTCCCACTTTGGTCTGTCAATTAAGTCTTTCCATCATATGTATTTCTTAATTGCTCTTGAAATGGTCTCTTTCTCTCCATGTCCACTGCACTATCTGTTCTCCTGGTCCATTGCAATAGTCTTTCTACTGGTCTGTGGGTCAGTGCTTCTTTTTATCCTCAAATCTGTTTTCTACTATGAAGTCAGAAAAGGCAAATCTCATCACATTACTCTCTGCTCACAGTTCTTCACTGGTTACCCATTGCCAGACAGTCAAACTTCCGCAACTCAGCGGGACCTCCCTAGACCACCCTACTTAAAGACAGCATCTCCTCTCTCTGGCATACCCCACCTGTCTTCTCTGGCTTACTTTGTTGGCCTGACATTTATCACCTTACTTGTGTCTTCTGATGGTTCATTTTATGTGTCAATGGTCATGTGGTCATAAAATGAACATGTGACCATGAATGGACATGTGACCATGAATGGACATGTGACCATGTCAATGGTCATAAAATGAACCATCATTGGTCAGCCCATGTGATGCCCAGATGTCTGATTAAACACTTTTTTCTGGTTGTGTCAGTGAGCGTGTTCCTGAAGGAGGTTAATATTTGAATTGGGGAGACCGAGGAAAGCAGATGGGCCAACCCAATGTGGGTGAACATCATACAGTAAGTTGTGGGCCTGAATATAACAAAAAGGCAGATACAGGATGGATTCACTCTACCCCTGGGTCTTCTGACCCAGACTGGAGTCAACACCACTGGCTCTCTAACTCTTAGGCCTTCTCACTATACCATGAGCTTTCCTTCTCATGTAGCTTGCAGATGGCATATTGTGAGACTTCTGTCTCTGCAATAGTGAGTCAAAACTTTATAATAAATCTTTGTTTACCAGATCTGTCTCTTGAGAACCCTAATATGTGTGTCTTTGTGCCATCTCTTCCAAACAAATGGAGATGACACAAAGGACAGGGATTTTGAATTCGGCAAACTGCTGTATCTCCAGAGTCTACAATGGTGCTGGCATTTGTAGGTGCTCAATATATATATGGATTGAATGAATACATGAATTATGATAGGACTTTCTAGGACGGCCCTTACTTGTGTATCCAGAACATGTCTTCACTGGCACATGTGCTCTAGGCCCACCATATCCTCATCACCCAATTACTGATGTTCCCGATTAAAACCTCAAAATAGTTTCTGAAACACTTCTAGGTGGCTTGTTTTTAGGCTATTCTTTGGAAGGCCCCTTCCTCTGTCTGGAATTCTAATATTAATTTCCTAATCTTTCTATGCCTTAACTTGGCAACATCTCGCTCATTTTAAAGATAAGAGCTCAAATGCCGCCATCTTGGGGAGCCCTTTCCTGGCTATCTCAAGCCAGGTATGTTTCCTGTTCTCCCTCTGAATTTTATAATAGGCTGAGTTAGGACCTTGACAGTCTTACTGGAATTGGAATTGTTGGCCTTTATGAGTTCTAGATGTGAGCTCTTGAGAGAAGGGCTTCTGTTTATTTTATTTTATTATTTTTAAAATTTTATTTTGCTCTCTGTTGCCCCCAATCCAGACACATATCCTTCATAGAGCTCAGATTCATTCAACAACAAGTTTGCTTAATGCTCCTAAACCTCTTTTGGGACACACCGAAATTTCAAAAGTGGTATCCATGGAAAGACTGTCAGTTGCTGTAGCTAAAGCCTTGGTGCTTTATGCCTCTATGGCATAGAACAAAACTTGCTCCCTCCCAGCTTTCTGAATCTGTAGAGTGAAGACTGAAGAACATGAGAAGTAACCATGACTTGTAGTCAGTGGGTCCACAAATCCAGGTCCCACATTTTCTGTAGATAAAGGGGTGAATATGTGAACCTACTTTAGTTACTCAGGTATTCTGCCCCTGGAATTTGCAACTTGAATGGAACCCACTAAGGGAAGGTGTTAGGAGTTGAATCACATGCATGGAAGAGCCTAATAGCAACAGTCACTAGTAGTAACTAAGAACTCACTAGGTACCAGCCATTGTTCCAAGTATTTTCTTTTTCTATATTAACCCATTGGATCTTTATGACTACCCAGTAGGTAAGATCTATTATACTCATTTTACTAAAAGATGAATAAGGCAAATAGAAACAAAAGCAGAGGTAGACTCAATTATCTGGTGCTCTGACCCTAACCATCAGGGTCTATTGACCTGAGTTGCCTCAGTTCTGCACCAGGGACCCCTCAAGATGCCCTACTTGACATCTAAAGCCCTTAGGTCAGCTTTTCTTTCCATGTAGGGAATTTCCTCATATCCTTCCATCCACTCTCCATTTCCTTGCACCCTTTTTTTGGGATGCTTCAGAATGGTTTCTATTGCTCACAGGAGAACCCCAAGGGATATTCCCACTAAATCTAAATCTCCAGAGATGAAGCCACAATGTCTGTAGGGTTGCCAAGCTCTACAGGTAGATTCTGACTCATACCCAAGACTGGGAAACATGAAATTGAACAGTAGTTCCAAAACCTTGAGAGAGTGAACACCTTCCTGGATGCCTTTCCAGGACCTCCATGTGGATTCTGGTTCACTCTGACAGTAGACTTTCAGGAACACCAAAAGTCCAGCTGTGGGTAGCACTCACTTCCCAGAAGCTCCTCTGAATCTGCTCTCCCTTGCTACATCTTCCCTGGCACTGCCATTCCTTGGAGCTATGAGTTGGCTCCCAAAACACACCACTGGCCCTCCTTGTTTGCACAACCCAATTAGGCACACTGCTCTGGCTCTGACCTGGCACTCTTCTTGGCTGGAGCTTTGTCCTCATCCTCTGACATCCCAGAGCTATAGCTCCAAGTGAGCAGGCTGATTCCTTCAACCATGCCAAATCCCAGGGAGGCCATATGACCAGGCTGGGCTGGCTGGCTGGCTTCCCACCAGAGCAGGGAAATCAAAGGTGACGTGGCCACCTGCCTATCCTTCTGGTATTTCCCACAAACATGTATCTTATTTTAAAATAGGAAATTCTGTAAAGGGAAATAAAAACCCAGGATTTAATCACGGGCAGAAATTTTATCCTAATATCTAACCTCATATACTTTTGCCTCAAATTGTACTCCTTCTCCTCCTAGTCTTCAGTGCAAATGAGAATCTGAGACCATTCCCTAAAGAATAAAGATTCCATTATTAAAAGCCATCTCCATGCCACCTGATTGCCTGTTCTTCCTCAACTAAATAATCCTTGTTCTTTTAACCTTTTCTAATAGGCCCCACTTTCCAATCCTTAATTCATCTTCATTATTCTCCTCAGAACTCTCTTTAAATTCTCCACATACCTCTTAAACTCAGAGAGCTTGAAGTACCCAATCGAATCGAATCAAATCAAGGGAAGACTAACACTGCTGCTCAATTTCTAGAGGGGGAAGATTGGTGAGCACAGTCATTTAATTCCTCTCTCCTGTTAGCAAATTCTTTTCTCCCAAGTTTCATGGTATTTGGGTTAAGTGGAACTATGTATACTTTGGAAAAAGCAAAGAATGCCTGTCATTCTTCTTCCAGAAGCTTTTTAGCTTTCCCTTCCTAGAAATGTAAGTATATCATTATGTTTGAACTGATGGATAAAATTAATATCTCTAAAGAAAGAAAATGGAGGGCAGAAATTAGTGGATAGCAGAAATGAAAGACTTGAATAGTGAAGTGTTCATCTTTTGGGAACAGAAGGCTTTTTAGATAGGTTCCCTCCTCAATCACCTTCCTGCAATGAAATTATATTACTAGAGATAGATCCACTGTGTAGCTCTCCATGTTATGTATGCACATTTGTGCTTTATGTATTAAAAGAAAAAGATTCTTTTCTTGTATGCCCTCCCAAGATTGGTTCCCCTGCTTGGACATGACACTGGTCCGGTGAGCTCTCCATGGCTTTCGCATGCTTTGCATATACTCTTCCACCAGGATGGTGGGCTGTGTGTCTTTGTATCCTTCTCATAGATGAGAAAGCTTCAGCTAGTGGTGGCTAACTAACCAGAGCCAGCAGCAGATTCAGGGTTGAAACCCAGTCCCTGATCTCAGGTCCATCAGTCATTTCTAGATATCAGAAGGATGTCATAAAACCCAAAAGCCTGTCCTCTATTATTTTAATGAAGTACCATTTATGAAACAGACATTCCCCCCAAACAATTCCTTCTATGATAATAAATAAAAGAAGGAAAATGTTTTAATAATGTTTGTCCTTGCTTCCAACCTTCTGTTTCTGATAAATTCTCTATTCCACATTACTGATTCCTGAGCATGGTATATAACCAAAAGCTCCCCTTTCTGTCAGAGCTGTGCACCCAAGAGAACATTTTTGTTCCTGGGTCACAGTACACATGGCTCTTGCTCTTCTTTCATGAACAGTTTTTGTTTTTTCTTCTTAATATTTCAGTATGGAAATTTTCATATATTTGATAGGACATATGAAGGATGAAAGATCTTTACAGCATACACTCATATATACACCACCTAAAATCTATATTGTTTTATGGAATATCTGTTCCTTTATCACACATCAATCCAAATTTTTACAAATGTATTGAAGTTCCAGACATAGCATGTTTCCCTCCAAATACTTCAATATGACAATCATTAGAATTTAATGGCATGTAGATTTCTAATATGAGGGAAATACCAGCTTCATTTTTGAAATTAATTGAGTGCAGCCGGGTGCTGTGGTGCACACCTGTAATACCAGCAGCTCAGGAGGCTGAGGCAAGAGGATCATAAGTTCAAAGCCAACCTTAGCAATGGTGAGGTGCTAAGCAACCAGTGAGACCCTGTCTCTAAATAAAATAGGGCTGGGGATGTGGCTCAGTGGTCAAGTGCCCCAGAGTTCAATTCCAGGTAAGCCCCCCACCAATAAAAGAAATTGAGTGCAGATTACCTGTTCAGGTGTGGTTACCCTAAGAACAATTCCACATCCCCCTCCAACTCCCTATGTATAGGGCATTGTGCCACCTTTTCTAGTGGGCTGCCATTTCTTGGCAAGGAAGCAGATAACCATGAGAGCCCATGAAAGAACATCTGCTTCTTGTGACCATCTTGGCCTTTTTTGCCAATTTACTTTTGCTAAATATGCTTCTTAACAAGGCTTGGAATAAGCTGGGCTTGATGGGCATGCCTGTACTCTCAGTGGTTCAGGAGGATCATGAGTTCAAAGCCAGCCTCAGCAACTTAGTAAAGCCCTAAGCAACTCAAAAGAGTCTGCTTCTAAATGAAATATAAAAGCAAGGGTTAGGGATGTGACTCAGTGGTTAAGCATCCTTGGGTTCCAAAAGATAAAAATTTTAAAAAAGGCTTGGAATAAAATTCTCTCTCAAT
>JAJEJO010046048.1:0-16444 GCA_020662805.1 Glaucomys volans | reverse complement strand
GCTGTTCTCTTTGGCAAGGAGGGTTTCCATCAATTCCCATAACCGAAACCTGGGAAGGAAATAAAGGCCCAGAGTGGGCAGGCAAAACAGAATAGGTACCTCCTGTGTCCTTGTTGTTGCCCTGGGCTCAGCGATCCTCGAGTTCAGGCTTCTTCAGTCTTCTTTGAATCCCAGCGGTTGAGGTGAAGGCACCACCTGACTAGTCACACCTCTGCGTAGAGGCACTAGGGAGGGGCCAACCATTGGGTTGACAGTTTTCCAGTGTGTCCTGGTTGTTTGCTTGTGGTGACGACTTGGTTGGGGTCATAGCTTGACCCTGGTGGAGAGGACAGCTGGTCCTCCTTTGGAGTTCTTGCTGGACCACAGGTTAACTACCAGGGACTGGACTGGAGTGTTACCTTTTTCTGTAAATAAGCTTGCCTCTTAGGCATTGTACTTTAATGGCCATTTTTACCAGATTTCGGATAGGGTTTGGTGGACTTCTGTAAGGCAGTTCTGGATTTTGGGAAATTTCCCTCACTTAATATAAGTAAAGGAGTCAGAGAAAGATGAAAATGAGTGAGGAATTAAGAAAGCATATTTTGGCAGTGGTGGTTCTGTGTCTTTGCAGCACCCATCAGGTTTCAGCACAAAGCGGCTTCCACAAGGTGAACATACGACTTCTAGCACCTGTGGACACGAATGGGCAAAGGCCAAAGAGACAGGGGAAGAGTAGCAGTTCCCAGGAGTGCTTGGAAGCCCAGCCCCACGCACGGGGTTTGGCGGGGGGAACAGAGAAGCGGTGGCTCTTTCGCGGCACCTCTGCAGAGCCAGTGAGCGAAACGGAGGAAAAGTGCTTTTCCGCAGCACTGGTCTCGCGGGCTATGCTGGCAGAGGGGTGAAATAGCCAACTCCGTGTTTGGCGGAGTCCCGTACAGGTCACAGAGGGGGTGAAGAGATGGAGCCATGCGCGCGGAGGGATGGAACACAGAGGCAGCGGCAGGAGGAAGCGACAGAGGGAAGAGGCGCTTGCACAGTTGATAGACACGCAGTCTCAGCCAATGCCGGCGTGGAAGCCGAGAGGTGGGAGCAGAGGGCATTTCCGGTGTGTCCGAAAAAAAACATGGAGGAAAAGAAAGCGGGCAATTTAAGTAGGGAAGTGGACAGAAAAAGGCGAGCTGGGGGCGGAACACAGATTTCAACAAAATCAAGGCTCCATGTGTCTGCTTAGTGAAATTACAGTAGTGGTGATCAAAAGGTTACGCAGTCACCACGGTTTCGGCAGAAGCCAAGTCACTCCGGGAGTGAACAGGGCAGGATGGGTGTCCCCCTCCGGCTGTGTTCACCCGAAAAACGGAATGGACCAGCCGTGGATCAGGACGTCTACTGGTCCATGGGGGCCCAGAACGGAGAAAACGGGGGGGGACTAGTGGAGTCTGGGATGTCTCCCAGGTTTCCGTGCCCAAAGGCGGGGGGTCTGTGGCGCACACGACTTTCGGACAGACCCGACCTGTAACGGGAGAGTGACTAAAAAACTAGAAAAGGCCACTTACCCAGCTCTGGTCCTTTTGGAGGAGAGAGTGAACCTCAGTGGAAGTCCGAGCTCTCTCCCGGGTTTCCGGCACCAAATGTAAAACTCACGTAAGGGTCGGCACGGGGCCCAGCAGGTAGAGCTCCCAAAGGCGGCAGCGGGCGAAAAGGAGTGCACTCGCCAGAATCAGACAAAAGTGGTAGCTTGATTTTATTGGAATGTGTGTCCCAGGCAAAGTCTCCGGCCCCCCGGGGTGAAAGTCAGAGTGGGAGAGCCAGGAGAAATCGCATGTGGCTTTGGCTGCTCAGGGTTTTTATACAGAGGAAGGGGGTCAAGGGGTTCTGCCCAGGAAAAGGTGGACCCAAGGTGGACGTCAGGGTCAGCAGGTCTGCCTCATTGGTCACTTCTGGCACAGTGTGTTGCTAGGTGACCATGCTCCCTCCCCCTGCAGCCACCCAATTAGACCTAACAGCATCTTTAAGACATCCCTCAAAATGAATAAAAGTCTGAAAAAATGCTTCATTAGTAATGAACGTGAATCTTGAGTGCTACAGAGAAACCAGGCATTATATAGCCTCTGGTGGCTGAATGATATTAGAGGAAGTTATCTGGTGCATTCAGTGCCAATTCATAGAAATCTTTAAGAAATGATATCTAAATACATGGAAAGCACAACAAGCTGAGTACACCCAGGGCCAAGTGCAGCTGTGTTTTGTCTTCATCTCTGTTTTCAAGTTGATATTGCAGTTTTGTTGGACAACATTGAAGTTTAGAAGCCCACTTCATTTGCAGAGAGACTGCAGTGCACCCCAGAATGCTTCTCCTTCGCATACACTAGTGTCAGTGATATTTGGAATGACATTCCCTGCTGAAAAGCAACAATGAAGACTGAGTATGTGCTCAAGTTGAATTAGAAAATTGAAAGTGGTGAGGAATTAACTTTTACTGGTGAGCTTTTTCATCTTCTAGAACTTGCTAATGCCATGCTCTTGAGAGCTTATTAATGAAACCATTACAACCTCTGTGTTCCTGAGTTTTCTCATCTTCAGGAATACTGACTCTTAAGAAATTTAGGTATTTCTGAAAGCACTTTTTTTTTCAAAATCACAGCTGCTTGCTGAGTAAACTCTTTGGAATTATCTTCCAATTAAATCTGACACTTCTCCAAATGCATTCTAGTCAGTTAATTGAACAGGGGGGAAAGTTTGAGGTACTAGAGGGTTGGCATGATCTGAGGGGGCTCCATAAGGTAGATGACTGCATGTTCTGCAGACCTGACAATGTGATATGTTTTCAGGAAAACCACCCAAGGTAGATGAAAATAATTTGTACCAAATTCTGTAGATGTCTTTGGAGAACAATCCTGCCAGAAAGCTTTGCTTCAGGTCAAATCCCAACGCCTAGGGAGTCTTGAGGAAACAAAGGTTTATCAGTGTCTCTTTTAAGAAAAGAGAGTTGTAGCTCCTCAATGGGCATGCACTAATCTCAGGGAACCATGGATACATATGGCAGAAGGAGAGATAGGCCTTTTTATAATTCCTATATGCTCTGATCTTTGGGACCAATGGAAATTGAGGGCATCTTTCAGACCTGAACACGAAGCCCTTACCAAAGAAAAAGTTTCAAACCTGTGTCTTTCTTTCTATGCCTTCTGGCCTTTTCCTAGTGTCAATTCTATGCAGCTGGACCACATGCATACCCCAGGGGAGGTGCTGAACCTTGAGTTCCACCTCAGCTAAATGAGTGCTTGAAAAAGTTGGTTTATTGGGAAAAAGCCTGTTTCCATAATTAGGAGATGTCTCATCTTGGAGAGGCACTGTGGGTAAATATGCATAGTGAATGAGAAGACGTGATGGATCACAGGATCTTTAAATCCATGAATAATATTTGTTCAGACAAAAAATGGTTCACATTCAGTCTTCAAATTTCCAGTAGATATGTTTGGAGTAATTTCTTCCAAAATTCTATGCAGTGAGATTATTTGCAGAAAGTCCTAATGATTGAACTGTCAATCCTTCATTTCTCCTCAAAATTATTCTATGCTGATTTTGTTAGCACTGAAGATAAGCCTGAATTGTTTCCCAGGGCTCCTGAGACATGGGAGCAAAAGAGAGGATAGCTCTAGTATGCAGAGTGAAAAGGGTTGGCATGGGGGAGTTTGGTTTGGAATGGAGTGGCATTTGCTGGTTCAGGTATGAGAATACAGGTTTTTTCTCTTTTCAGGGCCTGTTGCTGAGCTTGGGCAACATGGGCTTCCATGAATGGCTTGGCTGTCACCCTAGCTGCATTGCAAATAGTTCCTGCAGTCACAGAAAGGCCAAATGATAGCCCAATGGCATTAGGGTTGCCATGGCAAAAATAATATCTTCAGATACTTGCTACTCTAGGGAAGCAATCAATGAAAGTTTCTGCCCAGCTCTTCTGGGAAGAGGGAAGAGGAATCAGGAGAGTGCCATTGTCTTTTGTTAGCAAGAAATGCCATCTTAACCTTTTCACACATGAGAAGAGGAATGAGGGTGTGTAGTGGTTGTGTCCCTTTGGGCTTTTTGACATCCCACTTCATCCAAGATAAGGAACCCTGCTGAAACCTGGCAGGATGCCATACCATGCATGACCACGAGGTGGTGATATGCTCACTGGGCCCCAGCAGGCATTATGATATACTGGCAATGGGGACCCCTGAAGGCAGCTATTCTCCACCAGAATTAGTGAACCAGGGAGATTAGCAGTGGTGCCTGAGTACACGTGGGCCACCAAGCCTAGCACATACCAGAGTGTTATGGCACTCTGAAGCCACTCCTGCTGATCAGGACTCACTTGGTACATTGATGAGTGGGGAATCTGGTCTAGGGCATTAGCAGCCACTTGCAGTAATGGCCTATGTCATTTCAGATAATAAGAGCAAGAGGAATGGCATGCTGGATTCTGTGAGGTTGAACTGGGAAACAACACAACAACTCTGGTGTGATGACACAGTTTTAACAAGTGCCCCAAGACGAAGCAGCTGGAACCTGTGATTTATGACTTCTAAGTATAAGTGAGGAGCCCCTTTTCTCCCCCAAACGGAGAGGAGGTTGTTCATCACAACACATTTAGGATGCAGGGTAGCATGTTGATGGCAATCTAGGACAGACAATCACTGCTCCCTCCACCAACCAGGCCCAACGACCTCTGCTATTGTCCTACAATTGTGGTACAATCAGAATTTTTTTGTGTTGATTTTCCCAGGGGCCCTTTAACTCACCCTTTTATACAGAATCACTTTCACAAAGGTGTCTTCACTTAAGGAGTAATTCTCTTGACCTCCCTATTGCATATCTGAAAAAAGACCCTCTGAGCATTTCCAAGGACATCTTAACCAGCATTTTGAAGAGCCCAATTAGAAGTCACACACCCTGGATCCTCCATAAATATGAAATTGAGGGATGAGCCAAGTGTCTGATGTGGACAGAATGAGAGCATTGTTACTGACATCACATGAAAATTGAGCATGAACACAACTGAAAGAGAGGAAGGATAGAAGGCTGGACATTGAATATTGAAAGAGGGAGGAGTAAAGGTTATTTCTTGTTCACTAAATGTAGAAGGGTGTTGTAGAGGAAACCAACTTCTGTGAAGGGACTCTAAAAGAAGTTGTCTTGTGTGTAGTCTTCCCACTCATTGCAGGGACTTTCTTCCGATGAAAGTGGTATGCAAATAGAGCAAGAAGTAGGGGCCAGATTGTTTTAGGCAAGAATAGTCACTTATCACAAGTGCAATTGCTGAGGACCTAAAGGCCCTCCCCCATTGCTGATTCTATACTGAAGCTTACAAGGGATAACTCATTAAGTATGTGAACCTGGCATATGACCTGGTAGAAAGGGCCTTTCCTCACCATAGCATGTACATCAGAGCACTTCAATTTGCACAAGTACAGGTGTGCATATGGACCACTGAATAATCCCTCTGGAAATAAAGAGTGCAGCACAACATCAAAATTTAAACCAAAATATCTGTATTATGATGAACAATGAAGACAATGGATGCAAAATCCTAACTTGAAAAACAGAGAAATCAATGGAAATATGAAAGGCATGATAGGACTTAGGGCACAAGAAAAGGACATCCTACAGCATTTTGAAATTCCAAGTCTTTATTTGTAGGAATTGCAGACATCCACATCAATTGTGCCACGTAAATAATGTCTCTGTTTTTCTTTCTCCAATAGGATTTCTTTAAAATGACTCTCATGGGCCATCCATGCACTAACATCAGAATGAAATCATTCTCAGTTCCTTGATAAAAATCAGAACATACCATTCTTGTACCAAACCTACACAGCATCTCTTAAGACATCCCTCAAAATTAACAAAAGTCTGAAAAAATTCTTCATTAGTAGTAAAATTGGACCTCAATTGATACACAGAAACCAGGCTTTTCATAATCCCTGTGGATCATGAATGATATCAGTGCAAGTTAACTTATACATTCAGTGCCAATTCATAGAAGTCTTTAATAAATGATGTCTATAAAAATGAAATGCATAGCAAAATGAGTACACATAGGGCCACGTGCAGCTATGATTTGTCTACATCTCTTGCTATTCAAATTGATATTGTGGTTGCTTTGGACAAAGTTGAGATGTATAACTCCACTTGTTTTGCAGAGAGACTGTAGTGCACCCCAGAAAGCTTCCTCTTAGCAAACACTAGTGCTGGTGAAACTTGGAATGTCATTCCCTGAAGAAAGGCAAGAATGAAGACCCAATATGTTCTCAGCCTGATCTTCAAAAATCAAAAATGAAGAGGAATTGATTTTTACACCTTGATGAGCATTTTCATATTGTTGAATATGCTGATGCAATACATGTGCCATCAACATGCGTTTCCTTGAATGTCTTGGCTATCATTCTACCTGTGCTGCACATACTTCCTGCAGTCACAAACGGGCATATGATAGCACAATTCTTTCAGGGTTTTCATGGGAAATGGAATATATACAGGTTCTGGCTACTGAAAGGACCCTTCAAGAAAAGTTTCTGTCCCGCTGTGCTGGAAAGGGAGAAGAGGGAGCAGACAAGTCCTAGGGGGTTTTGCTCTCCAGAAAGTAGATGTGAACCTCTTAACAAAGGAGAATAGCCATCAGGGTGTGTAGTGGTTGTGTCCCCTGGGCTTTGAGATATTTGGCTGCATCCAAGATAAGGGACTATGCTGGTGTGTGAGTTTCCCATCCTGTCCATGTCTGCAAGATGGCATTGTTCTCAATGGACAACAGCAGGCATTATGCTTTCCTGGCAATAATGACTCCCTGCAGGCAATAGGCCCTCAATAAATGTGGTGGACCAGGGAAGAATGTGGGGATGTCCAAGGATGGGTGGGTCACCAATCCTAGCACAGGCCCCAGGGAAATGGCCCTAAAAAGACACTCCTGATTGTCTGGATGCACTTGGCACATTGATGAGTCAGGTAACTGGCCTAGGGAATTCGAAGGCTTTCTCAAGGTTGACCAATGACATTTCAGAGAATAGGAGCAGGCGGGGAGGCTTGGGGGGTTATGTGAAGTTTGAACCAGGAAATAACACATCAACTCAACTAATATGCCAAAACTTTCCACGAATGCCACAACTGAAGGCAGCTGGATTCTGAGATTTAGGGCATTGATGTACAAGTAAGGAGTGGCTGAACTCCCCAATGTGGAGAGGAGGGAGTTCATCACTAAACACATAGGATGGAGGTTTGCATGTTGCTGGCAATCTAGGAGAGACAGTCTTTGCTCATTGCAACAGCCAGGCCCGCCCACCTCTACTGTTGCCTTACAATTATGGTGCACTCAAAAATTGTCTTGCTATGATTTTCCAAGGGGCCCTTGCACTCACACTTTGATGCAGAAATACCTCCAAAAAGTGACTTTACTAAAGGGGTAATTCTCTTGAACTGCCTATTTCCTGTGTGAGAAAAGGCCCTCTGGCATTTTCCAAGGTTTCCTTAATCAGCAGCTGGAAGATGAAAACACCAGGTCAGTGTAACAAACGCTGGGACAACCACCCTCCAAGAATGAGAAACTGAGGGATGAAAAAACTGCCTGTTGAGGACAGAATTAACCTAGGCATCGAATGATGAAGGAAGAACATGCTTGAGAAGACCCATGTTGCTGCTGAATGATATTAGCCAAAGTCAATTCATGTATTCAGTGCCAATTCTTACAAGTCTTTAATAGTTGATGTCTGTAAAAATGCAAAGCAGCAAAAACTGAGTAAATCAAGGGTCATGTGATCCTGTGTTTTGTCTAATTATCACTCTTTACAAGTTGAGATTGTGCTTGTGTTGGAAAATGTTGAGATGTAGAAGTCCAATTCTTTGGCACAGGGTCTGGAACACATCCCTGAAAGCATCTCATTCACAATCCCTAGTGCAGGTGCTATTCTGAATGTCATTTATTTCTGAAAGGCACCAATGAATCCTAATATGTGCTAAACCTGAACCTGAAATGCAAAAATGGACAAGAATCAATTTTAGTCATTGGTGAGCATTTTCATCTTGTACAACAGGCTGATTCAGTGCACTTGGGAGCATATTAATGAGACCATTATATCCTCTAGGTTCCTCAGGGTTATCTCATTTTCAGGAATACTGTCTCTAAGATATCCAGGTCTCTGGGGAAGCACTTTAGCTGTCACACAAATGCTTGCTGAATACTCTTTTTAGAATGGACTTCCAATTAAATCTAACACTTATCCAACAATTTTGTGTTTACTTGATTTATCAGAGGAGGAAATGTTGAGACACTGGAGGGTTGACATGATCTGTAGAGGCTCTTAAAGGTAGATGACTGCTTGTTCTGCAATCCTGAGTAATTTATATGCTTTGCAGAAAAAACAAACCCAAATCCTATCCAAATAATTTCTGTCAAATTCTGCAGACCACTTTCATGAACAATCCAGCCAGCATTTGTTGTTGCAGATAAATCCCAATATCTAGGGAATAATGAGGAGAGAAAGATTTATCCCTTTCCACTTAAGTAACCGTAGTGTGGTAGCATGTCAAGGAACAGACAATTATCCAGGGGAAGCATGCAGGAGTGTGGCAGTGGGAGAAGTTGTCATGTGTAGGAAATATTATATGTTCTGATCTTTGGGAAAAAAGGAAATTGAGGGAATCTTTCACACCTGAGCACCCAACCCTTACAATCCCAACTGCACACATTAATCTCAAGTCTTCATTTCACACAGGCTTTTTCTTGAGGAAAATGTAAACAGCAGGGTCAAATGCATATTCCATTTTAGGTGCTGGATACCATCCTTGTCCAAGAGGGGTGGTTATGCTCATTTGGCCATAGGAGGCATCATGATTTCTAGAGAATGAGGACCCTGTTGCAGACAATTGTTACCCACCAGGGCTAGTGAACAAGGGAGTACTGGCAGGATGCCCAAGAAAGTGTGGGTCACCAAGTCTAGCCCAAAACTTAAGGGTATGATGAGTGTCAAAGACACTTGCCCTGATCTGCAATCAACCCGTACATTGTTGAGTTGGGAAACTGGTCTGTGTCCTTAGAAGCCACTCTTAATTATGTGCAATGGATGACATTTCAGAGCAGAGGAGCATGAAAACAGTATGGATGGCTAGGTAAGATATGACCTGGAAAAAATCACACCAACTCTGCTGCAATGCCAAACCTTTCCACGAATGCCCAACAGGAGACAGTTGGAACCAGGGACTTAGGACATCTAAGTAGTTGTAAGGAGATGTTGATCTCCACAATGTTGAGTTTAGACAGTTAAATATTAATCATTCGGGAAGAAACCCAGCAGGTTGCAGACAATCAGAGAGACATTCTATGCTCACATCACAAGCCAGGCCCCACCAGTGCTTCTGTTGCCTGAAAATTATGATGCACTCAGAAATTGTCTTGCTATGATTTTCCAAGAGGCCCTTGTACTCACACTTTGATGCAGCATATTTTAACTCTCTGACTTCACTTAAGGGATAATTCTCTTGAACTGCCTATCATCTTTCTGAGAAGAACCCTCTGGCATATTTCCAAGGTCCCCTTCAACAGCAGCAGGAAGATGAAGACTACAGATCAGCTTCACAAGCCTTGGCACAACTAGCCTCCAAAAAAGTGAAACTGAGGGATGGAACAAGTATCTGATGAGGACAGGATGAACCTAGGCCTCCAATAATACAGGGACACCAGGCTTGACATGACCCGTGTGACTGCTGAATGATATCAGTGAAAGTTAATTTATTTATTCAGTGTCAATTTATACATATTTTTAAAAAAGGATGTCTATATGAAGGCAACACACCAAAAACCGAGTAAACTGAGGGCCTCTTGACACTATTTTTTATTTTTACATCTCACAGTTTTCAAGTTGATAGCATGGCTGTGTTGGAAAATGTTGAGATGTAGATGTCCACTACTTTGGCAGAGTGTCTGGAGTGTGCCCCAGAAAGCTTCTCCTTCACAATACCCTGTGAAGATGACATTTGGAATGTCATTTCTTGCTGTAAGGGATCACTGAGTTCCAATATGTGATAAACTTGAATTGCAAAATGTGAAAATGGAAAAGAATCATTTTCAGACCCTAGTGACCATTTTCATCTTTTACAATTTGGTGATTTAATTGACTTCCAAGCTTATTAATGAGACAGTTATAATTGTCTACATTGCTCAGACTGGTCTCATCATCAGGAACATTGCATCTTGTGAAATACAGAACTCTGAGGAAGCACATTGGCTGGCACACAGGTGCTTGCTAAATACTCTCTTTAGAATGGGCTTCCAAATAAATCTGATACTTATCCAACGGTTTTGTGTTCACTTGATTTATCAGAGGAGGAAATGTTGAGACACTGGAAGGTTGGTATGATCTGAAGAGTCTCTTTAAGGTAGATGACTGCATGTTGTGCAGACCTAATTATGGGACATGCTTTGCAGAAAAGACAACCCAAAGCCTATCAAATTATTTCCATCAAATTCTGTACATCACTTTTAAGAACAATCCAGTAAGAATTCTTTGTTGCAGAACAAATCGCATTGTCTAAGTAGTAATGAGGACAGAAACAATTATCCTTGTCTTTTGATGGAATGAGAATGTTGTAGCTACTCAATGAGCAGACAGTTATCCAATGGAAGCATGGAGGCATGTGTCAGTAGAAGTTGGCATTTGTAGGAATTATTTCATGTTCTGATCATTGGGAGCTCAGGAAATTGAAGGAATCTTTCACATCTGAACACCAAACCCTTTTAATCCCAACTGCTCACACCTGTCTCATTGCTTTCATTCCTCCTGGGATTTTCCTTGAGGATAATCTAAACAGTGGGGCCAAATGCATATCCAGCAGATGTGCTGGATCTTTCTTTTCACTCATGTATGTGGGTGCTTGAAAAATATGGATTTCCTGTGCAAAGTCTGCTTCTCTGAATAAGGGAATGTCTCAGCAACTTTATGAGGCACAATCTGTAAATATGTACAGGGAATGGGAAAACAGATGAATCACAGGTGTCTGAACCTATGAATATTTTTTGCTCAGGGTTAAATAATTCTCATTCAGTTCTCAAATGTTCACTAATAAAGAATGCAGAAATTTCACTCAAAATTCTATTCAGTGAGATTATTTTCAGAACAACTTATCCATGCAACTGTGAGTCTTCCATTTCCTGCTCAAATGCTGCTACCCTGGTTTGAACCCACTAAAGAAATCCCTAACATCCTTACCAGTGCTCCTGGGACAAGAAAGACAAAGAGAGGAGAACTACAGTATGTAGAGTGGAAGGGACTAGCATGCAGGTGTTTGGTTTTGAAGGGTGTGCAATTATCTGGTTCATGTAGGAGAATTCAGGTTTTTTGTTGCATCAGGGCTTCCTGCTCGGCCTTGAGCAACATGGATTTCCATGAATATCTTGGCTGTCATCAGAGATGTGCAGCACAAAATGACTGCCATCAGAGAAAAGCCATATGACAGCACAATGGTGTTTCAGTTGCCATGGCAACCAGAACCTCTTTAGGTCCTACTTGCTGCAGAGGATCTTTCAAGAAATGGGATGGCACAAATGTGCTGTTAGGAGGGAAGAGGAAGCAGGTATATGACAGTGGTCTTTTGTAGCCACAATGGGAATACTAACCTCATAGGACATGAGAAGAGGAATAAGGTTGTGTTGAGGTCAGGGCCTCTCTGCCCTGGGGACATCTGACTCCATCCATGGTAAGAGAGCCTGCTGAAGCCTGACAGGCTGTCATATGGCCCACTAACAAAACGGGCCAATATGCTCATTTGGCTGCAGGGGACATCATGGTTTCATAGGAATGAGAACCCTGCTGCAGGCTATTTATCCCCACCAGGGGTAGTGGACCCCCGAGTAATTCAGGGGAGCCTGAGGATGCAGAGTTCACCAAGTCTAGCCAAAGCCACAGGGCATGGCCCTAGGAAGACACTTGTCCTATTCTACACTCACCCAGTATATTTCTGGGTTGGGAAACTGGTCTGGGTCCTTAGCAGCCACATGCAATTATGGCCAATGGATGACATTTCAGAGCAGAGTAGCATGCAAGCAGTATGGAGGAATACGTAAAATATGACCTGAGAAGAATCACACCAACTGTGGTGTGATGCAAACCTTTCCACGAATGGCCAAAAGGAGACAGTTGGAACCTGTCTAAGTAGGAGTAAGGAGATGTTGATCTCCCCAATTTGAGTTTAGGGAGTTGAACATTCACCATTTAGGAAGTAACCTAGCAATTTGCTGGCAGTCAAAGAGAGACATTCTATGCTCACACCACAGGCAAGGTCCTACCACCTCTTCTTTTATCTTAGTGTTACAGTGCACTCAGAAATTTTCTCAGTATGATTATCTAAGTGCCCTTCACTCACATTTTGTTGCAGAAATACCATCACAAGGTGACAGCACTTAAGGGGGAGTTCCCTAGAACTGACTATTGCCTGTCTGAGAAAGGGTGCTTTAATGCATTTCCCAAGGTCCCTTTAAGCAGCACATGATAGATGAGGAGAAGAGGTCAGTGTCACAAAGTCTGGCACAGTCATCTTCCAAGAACGTGAAACTGAGGGATGAAACAAGTAACTGATGATGAAGCATAAGTCTGGGCCTAAAATGACGCAGAGAAACCAGGCTTTTTATGACCCCTTTGGATCCTGAATGATATCAGCAGAAGTTATTTCATGTATTCAGTGCCTATTCACACAAGTCTTTAATAAATGATGTCAGTAAAAATGCAAAGCACAAAACACTGTAAATTGAGGGTAATGTCCCACTTTTTTTTTTACATCTCTGTTTTGGAGTTTATATTTTGGTTTTGTTGGAAAATGGCGAGGTGTAGAAGTCCACTTCCTTGTTTGGGAGACAGGAGTGCACACCAGAAATTGTCTTCTCCACAAACCCTGGTGAAGGGACATATAGAATGTCCTCTTGGGCTGGAGGGCAACAATGTATTCCCAATATGTGCTGATCCAGAACTTCAAAATATGACACTGGAAAAGGATCAATTTTAGATCCTGGTGAGCATTTTTATCTTGTACATTTGCTGATAACATCCAACTGGGAGCAACATTAATGAGATCCTTATAAACTCAATGCTCCTCTGAGTTATCTTATCTGCAGCAATACTACCTCTTATCAAATTTAGGTCCCTGGGGAAGCACTTTTGGCTGATACACATATGTCTGCTGAATACTCTCTTTAGAATGGGCTTCCAAGTGAATCTGATTCCTACCTAATTTTTTTTGTTTACTTGATTGATCAGAGAAGGAAATGTTGAGACACTGGAAGATTGGCATGCTCTGAAGGGGCTCTATAAGGTAGATGACTACATCTTCTGCAATCCTGACTATAGAATATGCTTTGCAGAAAAATCACCCCAAGGTAGAGCCAAATAATTTCTATCAAATTCAGTAGATCATCTTGATTTTAATCCATCCAGCATCCTTTGTTTCTGGTCAAATCCCAATGTAGAGGGAGTAATGAGGAGAGAAATATTTATCCCTGTCCCTTTAAGGAGTAAGAGTTTTGTAGCTGTTCAATGAGCAGACAATTATCTGAGGGAAGCATGGAGGATTGTTGCAGAGGAGTGGTCATGTATAGCAAATATTATATGCTCTTATCTTTGGGGCCACAGGAAATTGACTGATTCTTTCATTCCTGAGCAACAAACCCTTACAATCAAAAACTACTCACGTCAATCTCATTGTTCTCATTCCTCCTCGGCTTTTCATTGAGAAAAATCTAAACAGTGGTGACAAATGCATATTGCAGTTGATGTGCTGAATCTTCCATTTCACTCAGTATGTGGGTGCTTGGAAATGTGGATTTCCTGGGCAAATCTGTTTCTCTGAATAAGGGAATGTCTCAGCAACTTCATGAGGCACAGTCTGTAAGAATGTATAGGGAATGGGAAGGCTCACAGCTCTCTTTCTTTTCATTCCTGCTGGCCTTTCTGTTGAGGACACGCAAACCAGCTGGGCCAAATTCATATCCCATTGGAGGTATTTGACCTTGCTTTTCATCTTGGGCACTTCATTCGTTCATATAGCTGGTTTTCCTGAATAAAGTCTGTTTCGCTATTTAGGGCATGTCCCAACATCTTGAGGCACAGTGTGTAAAAATGTATAGGGAAAAAGAGGAGATGATGGCTCACAGGATCTGTGAATCCATGATCGATACATGCTCAGAGAAAAACATCATCTGCATCCAACTTTCAAACTTCAAGTAGGTATGTTTGTAGGAATTTCCCTCAACATTCTTTGCAGTGAGATTATTTGCACAATATGCTATCGTTTGAATGGTAAAGCTTTCATTTCTCCACAAAATTCTGCTATCCTGGATTTGATCCCACTCAAGAAAAGCCTAACTTATTTCCCTGTGCTCATGGGGCCTGAAAGCAAGAGAGAGGAGAGCTACAGAATGCAGATGTGAAGAGGTAGGTATGCGGGAATTTGGTTTGTGAGGGGGTGGAATTTTCAAACTCATGTAGGAGAATGCAGGTTTCCTCTCTTTCCAGGACTTGTTGCTGGGTCTGGAGAAACTTCAGTTTCTGAGAATGGCTTGGGAGCTATCCTAGCTGTGCTGCACATACTTCCTCCAGTAAGAGATCAAGCCATATGACAGCACAATGTCATCACGGTTGCCATAGCAACCAGAATTTTTTCAGGTTCAGGCTTCTGTGGATGAATATTCAAAGGCAGCTCTTTTAAGGTATGCTGGGAAGTAGGAAGAGGAAGCAGGTTAGTCCCAGGAGTCTCTCATTGGCCACAGATGTGATCCTAACATCTGAACACAGGAGAAGAGGAATCAGGGTGTTAAGAGGGATGTTCCCTGGTGCATTGAGACGTTGGACCTCTTTCAAGATCAGTTACCCACTTGAAATCTGACCAGTTTTCATACCATACATGCCATCCAGGGCCCAATGTGCTCACTGGAAGGCAGCAATCCATGTGATTTCCAGGGAATGGGGACCATATGCAGGCAATTCATCACCAACAGATGTAGTGGATCTGGGAGAGATGCAGGAGTGGCCAGGGATCAGTGGGTGTCCAAGCTATGCACAGGCTCCAGGGACTTGGCTCTATGCTGACAATCATGCTTTCCTGTCCTCACTCAGTACATTGCTGTTTTAGAAATCTGGCTTGGGGAAATAGCAAACACTGGCAATCATGGCGGATGATATTTCAGAAAAAAAGGAGGTTGCTGGGCGGCTTTCTCTGTGAAGGGATGTTAAAACGAGGAAATAGAACACAAACTATGGTGTGATGCTACACTTTCTCACAAATGCCCCTACAGAAGACAGCTAGAACCTGGGCTATAGGAATTTTAAGTACTACTGAGACGTGGCTGAGGAAGGTGTACATCACTAAATGTTTAGAACGGAGGCTATGAAGTTGCTGACAATCCTGGAGAGACACTCCATGCTCACTCCATGGATCAGCCCCCACCATGTCTGCAGTTCTCTTACAATTAAGGTGCACTCAGAAATTGTCTTAATATGAGACACCAAGGTGACCTTCATCTCACCCTTTGATACAAAAATAATTTCAAAATGTATCCTCACTGAGGGCATAATGTTCTTTACCTGCATATCAACTGTCTGAACAAAAATCCTCTGCACATTACCAAGGACCCCTTAACCAATAGCTTGAAGATGTCATCAGCAGGCTAGGGTCCCACACTCTGGAACTATAATCTTCCAAATCCGTGAAATTGAGGGAATAAAGATGTGCCTGATGAGGGCAGGATGAGCACATTGTTACAGGGTATCACACAACATTTGAACATGCATCTGGATGAAACAGAGGAATGGTAGAAACCATGGAAGTTGAATGTTCATGCAGGAACAAGTAAAAGATATTTTCTCTTCATTAAATGCAGATAGGTGTTGGAGAGGGAAGCAACCTCTGTGATGGGTCTCTAAAAGTGGTTGTACTTTAGAGTATTCTCCCCAAACATTCCAGGATTATGCTTCAGTTGCATTGTTCTATGCAAATAGATCAAGAAGTAGGGACCAGATCATTCTGTACACAAAGAGAGTAACTAAACACAATTGCAAATGTTTGAGGACATAAAGGATCTCCCCCATTACTGACTCCACCCTGAAGCTTACAAGAGATACCTCATTAAACTAGTGCAGATTTCGCTTTCCTGAAATATGATCTGGTAGAAAAGGCCCTCCTTCACCACAGCATGTACAAATAGGCACGTCAATTTACACAAGCACCAATTTGCATATGAACACCTGAATGATTCCTCTGGAATCAAAGTGTGCAGAACAATATTGGACATCTTTAAAAAAATTCTGTTTCAGTGCAACAATGAAGACACAATATGTCTAAAATCTTCAAAAGCAAAGAGAAAAATGGATGTATGAAAAGTGTGACAGGACTTAAGGCACACGAAAAAGAGATCCTATAGCATTTCAAATTTCCAAGTCACTGTTTGTCAGAATGACAG
>JAJEJO010046044.1:0-23035 GCA_020662805.1 Glaucomys volans | reverse complement strand
TTTTTTTTTTTTTTTTTACATGTTTTCAATTCTCCTAGATATACATCAGGAAGTGATATTGTGGGGAGTCATCTGGTAACTCAATTTTCAAAAACATTTTTTAGTTGTAGATGAACATAATACCTTTATTTTATTTATTTATTTTTATGTGGTGCTTGGGATTGAACACAATGCCTCACACGTGCTAGGCAAGCACTCTACCACTGAGCTACAACCCCAGCCCTGATAACTCAATTTTAATCCTTGTCTGTAATTATGAGGTAAAATTCACATAACATAAACTTAACTATAATCATGATAAAATGTGCAATTTGGTGACATTTAGAACATTCACAATGTTGTGAAACTCTCTAGTTCCAATACAATCAACCTGAAAGAAAACCTTGTATCCATTAAGTAGTCACTTTCCAATTCCCTTTTCTCCCAGCCCCTGCTTAACATGAATTTGTTTCTCAATGGATTTACCTAATATGAACATTTTCATATAAATGGAATCAGGCAAGGTGTGACTTTTTATGTTTGACTTCCTTCACTTAGAATAATGTTTTAAAGGTTCCTTATGTTGTAGTATTTATCAGCATATCATTCCTTTTCAAGACCAAATATGCTTCCATTGTATGGATATATCACCTTTATGGTATATCATTTGGGTTGCTTGACCATTTGGCTATTTTGAATCATGCTATTTACATATAAGTATTGACGACTTCTTTTCAGTTTTATTGATTGTGTACTCAGAAGTGGAATAGATGGTTATGTAGCAATTCTGTTTAACTTTTTTTTTTTTTTTTGCGATGCTGGGTACTGAACCCAGGGCCTTGTGCTTGCAAGGCAAGCACTCTCCCAACTGAGCTATATCCCCAGCCCTTCTGTTTAACTTTTTGAAGAACCATCACACTGTTTTCCATAACACTGTACCATTTTATATTTCCACCAGCAAATATGTGAAGACTGCAATTTCTCCAGGTCCTCACCAACATTTTTATATTTTTTCTGTGAGTGGCTGACTTAGTGTTTGTGAAATGTTATCTTATTGTGGTTTTGATTTGTATTTCCTTAATGACTAATGATAGTTTTGATGTTATTGTAAATGGAATTGTTTTCTTAATTTTCTTTTTGGATTGTTCATTGCAGGTATATAGAAATACACCTGATTTTTGCTCGGTGTTGATTTTTGTAGCCTACTACTTTGCTGAATTTGTTTAGTAGCTCTAATAGTTTTTTGGTTTGTTTGTTTGTGGTGCTGGGGTTTGAACCCAGGGCTTTCTGCTTGTAAGGCAAGCACTGTACCAACTGAGCTATATCCTCCACCCTAAAGGTTTTTTAAATATGTGGATTCTTGAGGATTTCACTGTATAAAATCATATATACACAAAGAGATAGCTTTGCTTTGCTCTTTTCTACTTTGATTAGTTTTGGGTTTTTTTTTTTTTTTGCCTAATGCTCTGGCTAGAACTTTCAATATAATATTGAGTAGCAGTGGCAATAGTAGCCGTCTTTCTATTATTCTTGATCTAAGGGGAAAGAGATTAGTCTTTCATCATTGCGTATGATGTTAAACAGTGGGTTTTGCACATATGCCTTTTATAATGTTGTGGAATTTCCCTTTTACTCCTATTTTGTTGATTTTTTGTTTTGTTTTGTTTTTGTTTTGCTTGTGGTACTAGGGATTGAACCCAGTACATCCCTAGCCCTTTTTACTTTAATTTGAGACAGGGTCTCCCTAAGTTACCCAGGCTGGCCCTGAACTTGTGATCCTCCTGTCTCAGCCTCCTGAATAGTTAGGATTATTTTGTTGAATATTTTTTATCACGACAGGGTTTTAGATACTGCATAAACCTTTTCTTATCA
Organism: Glaucomys volans; assembly: GCA_020662805.1. NCBI lineage: Eukaryota > Metazoa > Chordata > Mammalia > Rodentia > Sciuridae > Glaucomys > Glaucomys volans. Next base: position 21,184 of record JAJEJO010046044.1, on the reverse strand, counting down.
ATTGAAATGATCTTGCCAGACACTGTGAAATGCCTGTAATTCCAGAGACTCAGGAGGCTGAGATAGGAGAATTGCAAGTTCAAGGCCAGTCTCAGCAAATTTGCAAGAACCACAGTGGTAAAGGACCCCTGGGTTCATTCGCAAGTACAAAAAAAAAAATTGAAATGATGTTGTGATTTTCTCCATTATATTATGTGGCATATTATATTGATTGATTTTCATATGTTGAACCTTCCTTGCATTCCTGGGATAAATCTCACTTGGTCGTGATGTATAATCCTAATATGTGATGGATTCCATTTGTAGTATTTTATTGAGGTTTGTCGTATCTGTATTCATAGAAGACATTGGTTTGCAATTTTATTGTGTTGTCTTTGTCTAGTTTTTGGTATAAGAATACCATTGGTGTCATAGGATAAGTTAGTAAGCTCTCCTCCTCCCCCTCTTCCTCCTCCTCTTCCACCCTCTTCTTCTTGTCTTCTGTATCTCGGTGCAGTTTGAGAATGGTTGTTATCGTTTAAATATGAGGTGTCTCCCAAAAGTTCATGTGTGGTACAGTGTAAGAAAGTTTACAGGTGAAATGATGGGGTTATGACAGTTTTAATTTAATTAGTGCGTTCATCTCCTGATAGGGATTAACTGGGTGGTAACTGTAGGCAGGTAGGGTGTGGCTGGAAAAGGTAGGTCCCTGGGGACATGCCTTTGGGGTATACATTTTGTCCTGGGTAAGTGGAACTCTCTCTCTGCTTCCTGGTGTGACGTCTTGAGCTTCTTTCCTCTACTGCACCCTTCTGCCATGATGTTCAGAACAAATAAGCAGATGCACAGAGCAAAAGAGCAGACTGTCTGTGTACTGAGACCTCTGAAAGCATGAGTACCAAATGAACTTTTCCTCCTCTGAAATTGTTCTCATCAGCTCTTTTGGTCACAGCAATGAGAAAACTAACTATAACACTGGTTTTAATTAGTTCTCTAATTGCTTGCTAGAATTCACCAGTGAAGCCATTTGAACCTGAGGTTTTTTTTTGGGGGGGGAACCAGGGATTGAACTCAGGGACACTTGGCCACTGAGCCACATCCCCAGCCCTATTTTGTATTTTATTTAGAGACAGGGTCTCACTGAGTTGCTTAGGGCCTTGCTAAGTTGCTGAGGCTGACTTTGAACTCGCGATCCTCCTGACTCAGCCTCCCAAATTGCTTGGATTACAGGCGTGCGCCACCGCAGCCCGGCTAGAACCTGAGGTTTTTGTTGTTGTTGTTGATTATTGATTCAATATCTTTGCTTGTTATAGTTCTATTCGCAGTTTCTATTTCTTTTTGAGTCAGTTTTGGTCATTTGTGTGTTTCCAAGTATTTATTCATTCCATCTAGGTTCTTTAATTCGTTGGTGTACAATTACTTGTAGTATTCTCTTAAAATCTTTTTTATTCCTGTAAAGTATTTCCATACTTTCATTTCTGACTTTAGTGACTCTTCTCCTTTTCTTAGGCAGTCTAATTAAAGGCTTGTCAATTTTTAAAATCTTTTAAAAGACTCAATTTTGATAAGATTTTCTGTCATTTTATACTATCTTTTTAATTTATTTCTGCTCTAATATTATTATTTCCTTCTGCTCAATTTCAGTTTAGTTTTATAATCCTATTTCTAGTTCCTTTAAGTATCCAGTTAAGTTATTCCTTTTAAATGTGGGCATTTACAACTACAATTTTTCCTCTGGACACTGTTTTTGCTGGTAAGTTTTGTTATGTGTTTTTATTTTCATTTTTCTGAAAGTATTTTCTAATTTTCTCATGATTTCTTTAATTTCTACATATTTTTTAATTTTCCAGGTTCCCTTCTGTTATTCATTTCTAGTTCATTCCTTTGTGATCCGAGAAGATGGTTTGTATTATTTTAAGAAAAGTATTGACACTTGTTTTGTAGTCTAGTATGTAGTCTGTCCTGGAGAATGTTCTACATGTACTTTGAAGAATACATTATCTGTTATTTAAGGTATTCTGTATATTTCTGTTAGGTCTAATTGGTTTATCATGTTGTTCAAGTCCTCTAATTCCTTACTGAACTTTTGTCTAGTTGTTCTTCCAGTTATTAAAAGTGGGATATTGAAAGCCGTGTTAGAAAGAACTTGACACAGGCAATACTATTTTGAAACATATACTCCATCTGAGAACAAGGGTCACCTCACAGTCACTCTGGCTCAGCCATCATCATGGAAAGAAACCCCAAACAATACTCCATGCACTCCAGTTTTATTGGGGATCCAAGGGAAGTTTCCAGAGAGTCTTGCCCAGGTCTACCTCTTGACTTTTGACTGACAGTAAGATGTCATCAGGCATCTTTTTTCCCAAAAGTCAGAGAAAGAGCTCTCCCTGAGTTGGTTTCAAAGATGTCTCTATTTTTAGTTACCACTGTAGCTGCTTCAAGTGCTCATTTCATGAATTGGATAATGATTAAGATCAGCAGGTGGTTCACTAGATACCTTTCTGTTTTGCAGACATTATATCCATTCCAGTTCCAGGTTGCAAATCTGTCTGGTGGTGGGCAAAAGTTGATGGAAATAGTCAGTCTTTTCATCAGTGTGTGATTTGCTCATTTTCTTTCCCCATCCACAAGTGTACATCTTCTTTCTTCTCTCCCTCTGGCAGAGAATGCCCCTTGCTGCAGGTGTTGGCTGGTGAGGCTGCTGATGAGGAGGTGGAGGGCTCTCTGTCCTGGATTGTCTCATGGCTCCTGGAAGGAAACAACTACAGTGGACTGCTTATTCGCCTGGACCCCCAAGGTGGCTGGGGCAAGGGTGTGGATTTCTTTGGGAAGCTCTGGAATGTGGAGTTAGGCCTGCCTCACCCTATCAGCCAACTAACCCCTGCCCAATTCCTGCCCAAAGAAAGAACCTTATCCTCTGGGAGGACCAGCTTTTAGGAAGGTGCCATTGTGGCTACGGTGCCAAAGTTTGGAGAGGCAAGGGCAAAGGCCATAGTAAAAGATCACCTTAGAGGCCTTCAACAGCTTTCCAAGCATTTTAATATCTTTCATTCTTACATAACCCCCTGAGTCAAATCTAATTTACAAATGAGTAAATAGAGGCAGGTGTATTTTATAGATGAGGAATTAGAGGACCAGAAAGGGAAAAGAACTTACATATTTTAACATACCCATTAACAATCTGGCCATTGCTGGGCACATTGGCATGTGCTTGTAATGCAGGAGACTCAGTAGGCTGAGGCAGGAGGATAGCAATTTGGAGGCCAGCCTGAGCAATATCCTGTCTCAAAATAAAGATAATTTTAAAGGGGCTGGGGATGTAGCTCAGTGGTACAGCACCTCTGGGTTCAGTCCTTCCTAATATTACACACACAAAAAAGAGCCATGAGTTGGTTATAGTTCAAGACGGGTGATAGATGGATGGATTTCCTACACTGTGTTTATATTTGAAATTTTCCTAAGGGTTAAACAAAAGGTCTGGCACTCTGTCTTCAAAATCAATAAACACACTTTCATTTGGCCAGCAGATTCCCAGACCTCCTTCTAAGCCAGGTCCTGTGGAATGAGGAAGATAACTTGTGGCAGTTGACACCCTCAAGGATAAAGCAGTGAGAGTCAGACATGTTTTTTTTTTTTTTTTTTTTTTTTTGGTAGCAGGGATTGAACTCAGGGGCACTCGATCACTGAGTCACATACCTAGCCCTATTTTATATTTTTATTTGGAGACAGGGTCTCACTGAGTTGCTTAGCACCTTGCTGTTGATGAGGCTGGCTTTGAACTCAAGATCCTCCTGCCTTAGCCTCCTGAGCCACTGGGATTACAGGCATGTGTCACTGCACCTAGCCAGACATGTGTTTATCTCTACGCCAGTATGATGTCACGACCAAAGGCACAGACTTTAGTGTCAGACAAAAGTGGGCTTGACTTTCTGCTCTGCCACTCAGCATGAAGTTGCTTGACCTCTCTCAGCTTCAGTTCCCTCACCTGGAGAACATGAGGGGAGGTAGGGTTGATTAGAGTTGTGGTGGATAAAAAGAGATAATCTATGAACAACCTTAGCACACAGCCACCCATTAAGCACATGTAAGAGTCTAATAGTGGGTTAGATTTTTTTTAAACACCTTTATTTAATTCATTTATTTATACGTGGTGCTGAGAATTGAACCTGGGGCCTCATGCATGCTAGGCAAGCACTTTAACCACTGAGCCACAACCCCAGCCCTGGGTTAGATATTTTGAAGAGTAGTACTATTAATAGAAATTTGAAGTATTACAAACAGTGTGCTCTAGAGTCTACAGGAAGGAGTAATTAACCCTGAGTTTCCCCTTACTAGGCAGCTCCCTGCGTTTGCTCCAGGCTGCTCTATTGGGGGCATCAAGAAGGAGGATGCAGATGAAAGAGGTGAGGCCTACTTGGTGGGATGCAGTAGCAGAGGCCCGGGCCCGCCGGGCTAGTCTGAAGACCCTGCGTTTAAACCTCTTCGGGGACACCTTGACAGACAGTGGGCTTAGCAAGCTGGGCAGGGCACTGCGAGAGCTACAGGTAAGCAAAATGAAGCCTGGGGGCATCTGGACCAGCAATGGCCAGAGTCCACTCTGAACCCCTTTTCCATAGGTGATAAAAGCCTGGAGTCAGTGCCCAAAAAGACAGACACCCAAAAGGGCCAGAACTGAGGCTGTGGGGTTCCCAGAACCACAGGTATGTCTTTTCCTCCAACCTCTTGGGAGCTCCATTTATTTCTTTCTTTGCTCAGTTTTTTCACAGGGAATTTTGTTCATTCTTTGATTTTTCAATTTCCAAACATTTATTGACCATTTACTATGTGCTGGGCACAGGGCTATGTCAGCCTTGGGAATTCCCTGTCCTTGTGGAGTTTATAATCTGTTGGAAGAAACAATTACACCATGTCAGTGCTCTGAAAGGGTTAGAAACACAAGATTCTATGGAGCATCTGAGTTAGCCTGTGCAAGAGAGGGAAGGAAGACTTCCTGGAGAAAGTGATTACTGAGGTTAGCAAAGATGAGTGAAGAACACTCTAGACAGAGAATGACAGGCAGAGATTGAGAGGTAAGCAAATGCTTGATGTCTCTGGAGAACTGCAAGCAGCTCATTTAGCTGAAGAATAGAGTTTGAGTTAGAGAGTTAGGACAGAAGGAATAGCAAGAGAAGTAGGGCCAGGTCACACAAGGCTTTGGTAATCAATTGAGATGTTTGGACTCTGTCTTGAAGGTCAAAGGTGAGCCACTGAAGTATTGTAAGCAAGGAAGACAGCATTATTCCCACTTGTCAGGTGAGAAAAATGAGATAAGGGATGTGAGTAGCCCAGGGCCACTGATTAATCCGAGGCAGCAGAGGAGCAATAAAACTCAAGTCTTAGATTTCTAATCTGGGTCTTGCAACCTGGATGGCATGGCCCTTCTTGTACAGAAGGGGGCACTGTCTTCCATGATTTGCTGCAGGGTAGTTCAAGTCCTGCTTATCTTGGTCCTTTTCTTCCCTTTTCATAATTACATGCTTACAACCTGTTTTTACAATACTGGGCCTGGGGAATTAGGCATGTTGGTTTTCACTGCCTTGATGCATTACCTCATTTCATGTTCTCTATAACTTTTATCCACTTTATTTTAGGAAGAACAAGGAGACTCAAAAGGCTAGTGTGCTGGGTGTGGTGGTGCACGCCAGTAATTCCAACGGCTCAGGCCGCTGAGGCAGGAGGATCATAAATTCAAGCCAGCCTCAGCAAAAGCGAGGCACTAAGCAACGCAGTGAGACCCTGTCTCTAAATAAAATACAAAATAGGGCTGGGGATGTGGCTCAGTGGTCGAGTGCCCCTGAGTTCAATCCCCAGTACAAAAAAAAAAAAAAAAAAAAAAAAAAAAAAAGGCTAGTCACCTGCCTGAGATCATAGAGCTAAGAAAAGGCAGGGTTGGGTTCCTGATCTGTTTGATTTCAAAGCCCCATGCTTAAACTACAATGTCCTTGGAGGATGGATGAGGAATTGTCACTCCAAATTTCTTCTCTGCAGGTGATATATTCAGTCGCAAGCCATAGCCCAGGCCTTGAGAGGGAGTCCTAGGTAGATCTGGTACTTGAGGGGTAGCTGGGGAAGGGTCTCCATCTTTGGTGTGACTAATTACATTTTCCTGTAGTGGCAGAAAGAACATCATCTCTAGGGCCTGGTCTCCACTAAAAGCATCCTCTCAAGGATGCTGAGGAACAGGTAATACCTTGTGTATCCCAGGAACAACTGAAAACAAGGAGTGTGAAGGGTATCAAAACCCAGCCAATCTGCCTCCTACTTATACTGCCTGACAACAGGAAGAAATATGGAGCTTCCAGCAAATAAAGGACCCAAAAGGCTACTGGATCCCTGAAGAATGAGCATAGGGAGGAGCCTTTTCCTTAGTTGGTTAGATTATGGGTATGAGATTTTTAGAGCCTCTATGGTGACTGTTGGGACAGCCAGTATCTTCTCCCTCTATCCATGGCCTCCTGAGTCTCTTCCCAAGTTACAGGCTCTTCCAGACCAGTTAAGTCTTGGCTTCTGGCTAAGCCTAGGTACCATCTCATCCCAGCAGGCCCCAGATGTGGCTCTGCAGTTGCTCCTGGCTCAAGCTCGAAGGCAGAGATTGAGAGAGCAGCACCACATTTGGATCCAAGAGGAGCTAAAGAATTTGGAAGAGGTGGCAGGTGAACAGGTCAAAGGCCTGGTGGCTGAAGAGAAGGTGAGGAGGGCTGAGTAGGGGTCTTGAGATTTCTTCTAATTGGTCTAGCCATTGTACTGGGAGCTGGTGTCCTTTATCAATCACAACTGACTGGTCCATACTGTCTAAGTGTTGTAGGGATACAGGAGGCAATTCTCAGTGCTGCATGCTATAATGGGGGGATAAGGTGAGAACAGTTATACTTCACCCAGGCTGGAGTGGATCAGAGGAGATGGCATCTAAGCTGACTTAAAGGATAAACAAAAATTACCAACGAAATTCACTAGACTCAGTTCCACAAAGGCAGTTAGTGCTCATCACAAAGGTACTCAGTAAACATAACTTGTTTGAACAAATTAAGAAAGAAAACTTTTATGTGGTGGGGGTGATTGGGATATGAACAAATTCTCAGAGAGGACAAACTGTATGAACAAAGGGCTAGCACAAAGCAATAGCAAAATGGCTCTGAGAAACACAAGTTGTCTTGTCTGGAGCCCAACAAGTGTGTAGTCAAGAGGTAAGGCTAATGAGATGGTATACCACATCTCTGATTTGGATTTCACTCTAAGGAGGATGAGGAACTTTTGAAAGGTAGATGCCATTTCAGCTCTGTCCCTCACTAGTCATGGGAATTTGGATGTTAGGACACTTCCCTGATCTACTGTTTTTTAATCTGAAAAATGGGAACTATCTCATAAAGTTGTTACTAGACAAAATTAGATAACACACATGGAGAGTGTTTGGCACAGAGCCCAGCAATCAGTGGTGCTCAACAAAGGGTATGAATTACCTTTGAAGACCTGTGAGGAGAGGCAGAGATGGCACCAAGAGCTCAGAGTACTGAGACTTCAGGTGGAAGCCCTGCAGACAGAACGAGACATCGCAGAGGAAGACTTGGCGGCCTTCTATGACCTGCACGTGCAAGCCACCAGAGCACAGACATGCCACATATTGCAGGTTAGTGGAGGGAGACAGCAGGCCTTGAGCCTGCTGGTAGCAAGGTTGGCAGGATGACAGGCATTTCTGAATCTGGCCACAGGTATTTCGAGCCTGGCAGAGGCTGCGGGAGGAGCAGGCCATGACCACAGAGCACCATCACCGCAGCCTGCTGGCTGGTGTCCTGCAAGACACCATTGACCTGGCTTCACGGAACCAGGAGCTCCAAGCCCAGAACCAGCAGCTTCGGCAGGGTGCAGTCTAGGCAGGGGCAGTCAGGATCCCTGCCTTAGGGTGAAACCTGACGATTGGGAACTTGGGAGTCTGAAACAGGAGGATCACAAGTTCTGGACCAGCCTCAGTAACTTAGCCAGGCCTGCAGCAACTTAGACCCTACCTCAAAGTAAAAAATGAAAAAGGGCTGGGGATGTAGTTTGGTGGTAAAGTGCCCCTGGGTTAAATCTCTAGCACCAAAAAATGAAACAAAATAAACAAAAAAACCCCCACAATAGTTGCATTAAAAAAAAAAAAAAGTAGAGCAGAGCAAGGAGATCAGAGGGAGGAGAGGGAAAGGGAAGGTACTGAGGAATGAAGTTGAAGAAATTATATGTATGTATGAATATGGCATAACAGATCCCATTAATTAGTAACTATAATACGCTAATAAAAACATAGAAACATTAGTGGTCTTAAGTTTTCCAAACTAGTTTGTCCTGTAGGGCCCAGTACCTTCTATTTTCAAGACTCTCCACATTCCCCAGGGCCCAAATTTTGTGCGTAAGGGAAATTTCAAAGTCTGTGACAGAGAATACCTCAGTTCCACAGTAACAGCTTGGAGAAAACCACCTTCCTCCTAGTCTAGAAGTTATTCCAGAATTAAGATACTCAGGAGACCAAGGGGAACAATTGTTTGAGGGGAACTGTACAGCATAGAAGACACAAGACAATACTGACTGGTTGTAGGAAGTACACTACATCCTAGAACACTTTATTAAGACCTTATTGCTTATGCAGTTAGAGACATTGATTAAGCTATCCAAGTTTCTGTACCTGGTCCCAGGTCACTCTGTGCACAGCTTTCTCAGGCTGTTGGGAGCTGGGACACAACTAGGCAGGGGTAGAACCCACAGTAGGAAAGATGCTACCTCCTAAGAGCCTTAGAGGTGGCAATGGGCTTCAGTAGGGCTCTTGGGTGAGCAGAGGGGTTAGGGATAAGGCTTAAGCCAGGATCCAGGGGCAACATTCCCTGAGACGAGTCAAACCCCAGCCCTCTCTGGGGTTTCCAGAACAAAGGCTGGGTGAGGGAAGCAGCACTGTGTAGGGGGCAGGGGACAGATCTCCAGGCAATGCTGGAGCCAAGGGATCTTGGCAGAGTGGCCTGGGCGACAGCTGCATGATTTGTAGCAATTGGGTCTTCCTGCATGACTGTGGGGTGTGTGTTCCTTATGAAGAAGTCATACATCAACACTGGGCTGGAGCACCAACACCAAGCCTGGGGCAGTGGGTCTACTGGGGTGACCACAGTAGGCAAGGAAAGCCACCTGTCACCCATATCCCACTTTGTGTTTATGTAAGATGAGGCAAAGTGACTTCCCCATCAGGAATGGAGTTATTTCTTGGGCCTAGATATTGATGCTCCCAATTCTTTAGTCTGGAAGAACTTGGGGATGCGGGCGGGGATTAAGTTTCCTTAACCAAATCTACTCTTCATGTCTCCTGGGAGCCTCCTTCATCCACCATAAGACTAACCTGACTGCTCTCCCTTCTCCAGCTTGTCTCACAAGGCACTTATTATAGCTGCTGCGGGGAGGGAAGGGAGAAGTCTGAGAGGTGACTCTGATGGTGGCGCCCAATCGACAGGGTCAGAAGCAAGTGAGGTGACCAGGGGCTAGTGGCTACCATAGTATAGGCGCACAGCTAGGCCGATTAGCAGTGTGGCCAGGAAGAAGGTAGCTGTGAGCTGCAGCCGTAGCAGGGCTGCTGAAAGCATGGCATTGACCACCAACGAGCAGGACACAACGAAGAGGCGTGTGATGCTGCTGCCATGCTTCATGACAGCTGACATGAGCAGTCCATTTAGTGCCTGGCTCAGCACCACAAGTGCTGCCCATCCTGAGAAACCCTCCAGGAGGCCTGGGCCAGGACCACCACCTGCATGCAGACCAAGGTTCAGGAGCACACCAAATGTGTAGAGGAAAAGATTTTGAAGTGCCAGAGGCAGACGCTGTCGCTTCATGAGCAACTCTGTGTACACAGATGACAAGCCTGAGATGAGACAGTACAGGATGAGCAGCAGCAGTCCCAATGGAGTGATATGCAGGGGCATGGAGCTGGCAGCAGCTGATGGAGGCCCAGGAAGAGCGTTCCCAGGGTCCCGAAGGCCACCTGCTGCATAGCAGGCCCCTGCAGCCATGAGCAGCAGCAGTGCCAAACCCTGGCGTGCAGAGAGGCGGTGCCGGAGGCAGAGGCAGTAGAACAGGGCTGTGCTTCCAATCTTGAGATTGCTCAGCACCTGGTAGGTGCTGGGGTCCATGTAGCGCTGCAGATAGATCACCAGGTTGTTGTTTGCGCCATAGAGCAGGGCAGAGAGTGCAAAAGGAACAGCTTGGCGCCAGGGTGGGGCCCCTCGGGGCCATGCTTGCCAGCCCACAAGGAGGGAGAAGGCGCATAATAGTAGCTTGGTCAGCTCAGTGAGCAGCACAGCTGAGGAGGGCCGAAAAGGCACTCGGCCATCCACATGGCACAGTGCCAACAGTGGGGCATGGGCACCATACATGGCAGTGGATAGGAGGAGCATCAGGGTCCAGCGGGCCTGCCTGGGTCGGCCCAGGCCTGGCATACCACCTTCTTCTACACTCATGCCCTCACCAGATCCGGGTGGCCTGTGTAACTAGCAAGGGCATAGGGACTGGGATATGTTTAAGGGAGATCAAGTTATGGAGCCAGCTCCCAGGAGGGAGGAGCTGTGGGACATCACCAGAGAGAATACTGAGGATCAGAGTCATCTGCACATTCCACAATTAGGGCTGGAAGAAGGAGGGGCTGGTGAAGCATGGTCTTGGGGCCAGTCCCATGGGGCTGGGGAGGGAAGAAGGAGTCCAGGGTACAGGCCAACAAGCCACTGTGCACCCTCTGCAGGAAGAGAAGCTAAGATAAAGGTGGCAGAACAGGTGGAGACAGTAAATAGATGACAGCCAGGGAAGCCAGGTGAGAGTGTCTGTGTTCGAAAGGCCTCCACCCGTAGGCCCCAGCTGTTCATCCTGCTTTCCCCATTGGATCTAGAGCTAGTCAGGCCCCTTGCGCAGTGACCGAAAGTAGTCCTTCAGTGTCTTCTCCACGTTGGGTACAGCATACGCCTGAGCTGCATAGATGCCAGTGCAGGTGCCAACTGCAAAGCCCAGTACTGCCGATGCCCTCAGTTTGGCCACCACGTAGCCAGCCAGGAATCCTTTGAGGAATGGGGAGGACAAAAGTGAGCCATCCTGCAGAGAAAGATAAAGAAGGAAACTCAGGCAGGCTCTCCCCCTTCTCTGCGCAGGAACTACACAAGAGAGGCTCACTCTGAACAGCTGTAGTGTTTCCTTCAAAGATTTTCTCAAAGTTCTGGAGCTTTTTAAAAAAAAAAAAAAAAAAGAACTCAGGAGTCCTGATCACACAATCTCAGAATCTTAAAGTCAGAAAACTCCAACCACAGAATCTTACTGCCAAAAAGTCAGAGATGCCCCTGAGCAGTCTGAGCCCTGCTGTTTCTCCAGCCTTATTTTCTAGCATGTTTCCCCACTCCTGCAGCCAAACTGACCTCCTTTTCCCCTCTTATACATAATACTACTCTGCATATACTTGGAATTTTCATTCCTCCCCACTTCACCTAGTTAACCCCTACTTAAGATCTGAGGTCAAATGATATTTTCTCAGGGAAACTTTCCTTGTGGGGGACTGAGAACAGACCCTCAATAACGATTTGCTGAATAAATCTCTAGCACCCATTCAACATTCTCATGAGAAAAGTGGACAATAAAGCTTAATGAAAGGCAGGAGGACAGCCCCTACCTGGCCCACACCACTGTTGACTTCGTCTTCCACGCGCTGTTGCAGGCGCTCCAGCTGGTTCTTGAGAAATGCCAGGTCCTTAAGCTTGGGCAGAGAATCCTAGGACAAGGGAGAGGCTGGCTCCAGCAGACTGACTCAGCCCCATCCCCTGCTCAATTCTACCAGAAACTAGGACTTGAGGGGAATGGCATGAGCCAGAGAAATCTCTTTCTATAAAACTTTCCTGAGATAGCAATGGTAAAGGAAGAAAGGCATTGAAAAGCCAAGAATTCATATGGGGGTCAGGGAAGGGGTAACAGATGTAATCAATATCAATAACTTGTAATAATCCCTACAGGAATCTTATACAGCAAGCAGTGTGCAGGGAAGACAGGAGGCTAGAGGCCCTTCAATTAGGTCTATTAGCAAAGCACTACTGACTGAACCATAAGCTCCCCAAAAGTGGTCATCAGTCTATCTTGTCTGCTGTGTTCCAATGCCTGACAGTGGAACTGGCAGGCACCTGGTGAATGTGTGAGTGATGCTGGACTTCCAGACAAATGGAGACTACAACAGCTTGAAGAAGTTCCCTGGACAATTTGATGGTAAACCCGAATTCTGCTTTGTTTTCGAGGAAGTCTCAAACTGACTGCAGTAATTGGATATGAGAGGTAATGAAAGTCGGAAATGAATAAATGACTGAGCGATTCTGATCACATGTAAGTATGAAATTTAGTGTGTGCACAAGGAAGTGTTTGAGGGTGGCGTGTTAGTGTGGTTTGGAAACACTGTCTCTGGAAGGGAAATTCTGGGGGCTAGGGGATGAGGCAGAGTGAGGGGCATTCCAGGGTCAATGTGTTTGAGTGTGTGCTAGTAACTGGGCATCATGGTGGTCCTCGCGAGGGGACTCCTGGGGGATCCCTGACTCCGCCCGTCTCACCTAAAACTCCCCTATGCCACCCCTCTATTAAGATAGCCGATAGGAGTCGCAGGGAAAACAAGGGGAACCACCATCTCTGAGATGTTCCAGTGCTGCCTCTCCCCAAAACTACGGAGGACATGGAGTCTGAAGACAATCTTCAAAAGAGGATCACCCCCACATTCACTCACCTTGTCATCCGCCATCTTCCCCGCTGAACTTGTTGCGCAGGCGCAGCCCCGCCTCTCTTATGTCAAGGCCTACGGCCATCTTTACTGAAGGCGAAGGCACTTCCGGGGCATTTCTGGAGAGGGCGGGGTGTTTTCTTCGCCGCCGAGTTGACAGTCTACTTTTCACAGATACTTCCACGTGACCCCTACCGCCGCATCCCAGGCTGCGTGTGCGCGCGCATCCGACCCGCGCGCGATGATCTCACTGATGCGCGAGTGCGCGCGGTGCACGTTCACCTCGCCGGTCTTCCACCCTTTTGATGAGCTCATAGTTGCTTGGTGTCGTCAGCGAGTTGGCTGGCGTCTGTGCGCCTCCTTTGGACCCACGCACGGAAACACGCACCCACTCGGGATCTAGATACCACCTCCTAGAGGGCGGTGCGGCTTAGCCCCCGCCCCGCGTGTTTGCGGCGCCAGCTGGCCTGGCGGTCTCCAGAGAAGGGAGGCTGGGCTTTTCGACACACCTCGTCTGAGGTCGCACTGGGCTGAGAGCGCAGGCCGGCTAAGGCCGGCGGGGACCCCGAGGGGCTATGCTGGGCAAGGATTACATGCTGGCCATCATTCTGGTCAACTGCGATGGTGCGCATGGAGGGGCCTAGGGGGAGAATCAGGAGCTGAGGGGGGAAGACTAGGGAGTGAGAATGGGTCAAAGGCGGGGATGGATTGGAGGTATGTCTTGGTTTGAGGACCAGGGGACCAATGAACCCTGGTCTTTACATGTGCTCTCCTTAAGATTGGGGAGCATGGAGTTACAGACTGACCCTTATGGGACGGAGGGAGGGTTATGACAAGGTGTTATTCTAAACTCATGCATAATGTGTCCTACTTCCAATTCCTTGTTTCTGTAGATGACTTGTGGGGGGACCAGAATCTGAAGGGGGAGCCAGACCTGCCCCCAGGCTGGAGGAAGATCCGTGATGCTGCAGGTACTTATTATTGGCATGTACCCAGCGGTAGCACCCAGTGGCAGCGCCCAACCTGGGAAATAGGAGATGCAGAGGATCCAGGCACGGTAGGTGTGAGGATGGGGCCTGAGGCCATGTGCGGTCCTAGGCCTGCTGTTATACTGACTGACTAACCCCTACGTTACAGGGGACAGAGAAGATTTGGGGACTGCGGCCCCCCAAGGGGAGATCCTTTTCCAGCCTGGAGAGCTCACTGGACCGGAGGTAACAGGGATGATCCGGGCAAAATGAAAGGCTTGGGTGCACTCAGAAATGCAGCTAGACCCAGAATCTGTTTTCCAGCTCAGGTTCTGGACTACTTTTTAGGACCCTGTTCTGTTTCTTGGGCACAGTACAGCCCCATGTTCTTGACTATCAGTATTTTGAGTTTTGTCCCTTGATCTAAGTTCTTGTCATTAGTTACATGTTCTTTTATCACGTTTTAGACCTTCCTTGGCTATTGTCTTTGGGCTTTGTTTTCAAGGATTTCTTGTCCTGGTCAGGGGCTCTGGTTCACTTCTTTATAAACTGCCTCATGTTTGTGACTTTTTTTCCTATGTCTCGTCTGGGTCTTGTGTTCTGAATTTTTTTTTCCAATTCTAAACCACATTTTACATTAATATATCCTGGGTCTTAACACACTTGAGTTTTATATTTGTGATGCTGTATTCTGTATCTTGTCCAAAATCCTGTGATGATCAAGTAGCCTGGGCCTTACCATTGCCCCTACTGTAGGAAGTGTGGTTCTATTACCAGCTGTGTTCTTTTCCAGTAACTCTCTGACCTGGTATGGTGAGGAATCCTACATTCAGAGCCTGGAGCCAGGAACTAAGGTAGTGACTTGGGCCTGAGGGTCAACCTAAGGCATTAGGAGATCTTTAGTGAAAGATCAGGGGTGGAACTGGACTGAGCAGAGGTGATAAAGGGCGAAGGGAGAGACTACCAGAGGGTTTGTACATGTGGAGACTGTGGTACTTGTCACCCCACTCAACCCCTGCTCACTCCCATCCCTTCCCTCAACTTGTCAGTGCTTTGCAGTCCGATCTCTGGGCTGGGTGGAGGTGCCAGAAGAAGATCTGGCACCAGGGAAGAGCAGTATCGCAGTCAATAATTGTATCCAGCAGCTGGCTCAGACCTGCAACCGTAGCCAACCCCCAGATGGTGCCTGGGGTGAGGTGAGTTATCTGGCTGCCCAACGGGTTCAGTCTATGGCCCAGCACAGGTAGTTGTCCCTGAGTTACCTGTTTCCCACGGCAACCACTTTTGTCTGATCTTTGGGCTGACTGTCCTTGGCAGGGCCAGAACATGCTTATGATCCTGAAGAAGGATGCCATGAGCCTAGTGAATCCATTGGACCATAGTCTGATCCACTGCCAGCCTCTGGTGCACATCCGTGTATGGGGCGTAGGCAGCTCCAAGGGCCGGTGAGGACTTCTGCATCTCCCCAAGCGAGAGCTGCTTCTCCCTCCCCCCTGCAGGCTGTGATCCCCACTGATGCTGATCCCTGGTACTTGAACCCCTGGACACAGATCCTCTGACATGGACCCAGCACTGCCTCCCCTGCCTGGTTCAGCCCTGTTTTGGGAGGGTGGGCCCAGCTCAGCAGGGACAAATAGGGGAGAGCCTGAGAGGCTGGGCTGATTCTCTCCTGTGCTCCCACATGCTTCTGGAACAGTGACAGGTACGTGACAGCCAGGTACCCTGAGCCCCAGCCCTAACCTCCTGACTGTTTCTGCTGTATTCATAGACTGATTTTAAAAGCCTCTTGTAGGTGCTATAGGCCCCTGCCCCCAAATCAGCTCTACCCCAGCTTCATCTCTGCTCTTGCCAGGGACTTCGCTTTTGTGGCGGGTGACAAAGACAGCTGTATGCTCAAGTGCCATGTGTTTCGCTGTGACGTCCCTGCCAAAGCTATTGCAAGTGCCCTACATGGGCTCTGTGCCCAGGTAAGGGCCAAGGGTGCAGGCAGGACATGTGGTTGTGGAGCTGGGGCTAAAGTTTCCAAGATAGTTGGGGCAGGGTGTTATTGATCCCCTCACCCAAATTCCCCCGAGTCTCATGCTGGTTGCCTTGTGTTTTAGATCTTGTCAGAGCGAGTAGGGGTCAGTGGTGATTCTGTTTGCTGCTCCCCAGACCCCATCTCCCCTGAAGACCTGCCGAGGCAAGGTACAGGGAAAGGGTTGCTATATTGTAGCATCAGGCTGTTTGGTGAAAGATGGGAATTGGGGAGATTCTTGGTCTTTTAGCATTGCTCCAGAGATGTGGGATTTCTGAGGTACCTGGCCCCAGGGATCCCAATCCCTTAGAGGAACATCCATGGACTTTCTTTTATTAGCAATGGTTCTGTCCTGGGTCCTGACCCATTCAAAAGTGCAGGATGGGGGTAATGGAGGGTTCCCAAGCCAACTTAATGTGTACATTTCAGTGGAACTACTGGATGCTGTGAGCCAGGCTGCACAGAAGTACGAGGCACTGTACATGGGGACCCTGCCAGTCACCAAAGCCATGGGTGAGGACTGAAGAGGCTGACTGGGTTGGGAGGCATAGGCAAGGGGAATGTGGGTGAGGTGGGATCTACTGCCACTTCTTGGAGACCTCTCATGACCTTATATAGCTTGGGATGTACCAGCCTTCCCAACTCAAAAGTTCTAATCCTGGCCCCAGCTATCTTCTTCTCATCTCTCTGAGACCCAAGTCAGTGAGAAGGGCCTAGATACTCTCTGCAGACCCTTCATTTCTTTATAATTGGGAGATACCACAGTGGACATGTCCCCCCAGGAATGGATGTGCTGAACGAGGCCATTGGTACCCTTACCGCCCGGGGGGACCGGAACACTTGGGTTCCTGCTATGCTCAGTGTGTCTGATTCTCTCATGACTGCACATTCCATTCAGGTACCAGAAGAGGGTGAGGTGGGGGGCTATGGAGGGTGAGTAGGGATGCTGGGGGGGTCTGTTGGAAGAGCTTAGAAGGTCTGGCCAATGCTTGATCCTCTGATGACTAGGCCTGGTATGGACAGGCAGAGGCCAGCGCAGAGGAGGAGCCACTGTGGCAGTGCCCTGTGCGCCATGTGACCTTTATTGGTGTTGGCCATGACCCACACACCTTTGGCCTCATTGCTGACCTTGGTCGTCAGAGCTTCCAGTGTGCAGCCTTCTGGTGCCAGCCTCATGCCGGGGGACTCTCTGAAGCTGTGCAGGCTGCCTGTATGGTGAGTTAGGGGTTGGAATTCATGGGTGGGATTGTCCTGTAACTGCTGTACACCATGGGCTGGGCTCAAGATTGGCAGCCTCTCCACAGATCACAAACCAGTGACACCAGGGATGACTGGTTCATAAGTATTTTGGCCCTTGTGCTGTTTTTAGTAAGTTTTGATTAGCTGGAAGATTTTACATAGTAATTACTATACCTGAATTTCTTAAATTATGAGGAGTCTGGCACAGAGTTCACATGCAAAATTTCAGTATGTAGCTGGAGTTCTTGTAGGAACTCTGCTATATAGGTTTGGCGTTGTCATTTCTGTTTGTCCCATTTAGGTTATTTCTTGGCATCTGTGGGCATTCAAATGTGGGATGCTTAAATTCCACTAATTCAGTTCACTTATTTATTCAATAAATATTGAGTGCATTACAGGGCATAGGCACCATACTTGACTCTGGTAATTCAGCAATATAGAGGGCACAATCTTATCTTCACAGAATACTTGGGATAGAACAGAAACACCTCAGAAAGAGGCTGTATACCTGGGATGACAGAGGCGATTTCCTTCAGGCAAGAAAATTGAGATGAGCTAAGAGGAAGTTAGGTGAAGGGGAGTGGGACAGGTATGCTGAACACAGGAAAAGGTGAGAGAGATGTTAGTGGATTAGAGTAACTGAAAGTGTATGTGGCATTCAAGGGAAAGTGTAGTAAGAGATGAGGGCAGAAATCAGGTCATGGAAGACCTCATGGGTCAACGTGATGAGTTTATTTTATCCAGAGGTACTAGGAACCATTGAAGGATTTTGAGCAAGACAGTTAAGTTTGTTTTGTGGTTTGGGTGACCACTTAAGCTACAGTATGGGTAAAAGATTTAGAGGACACAGAGAGGAGGCAGGAAGGCTAATTAGGATCCCCTTTGAATAGTTCGAATGAGAGATGATTGGGGCAGTTGTACTGGGAATGGATTGGGATTGTAGACCCTGCCCTTGACTAGAAAATCTGCTTTGCCAGGGACTGATCCACAACAGTGACAGGTAGACCAGAGGCAGCCTAGTGGTAGGTGTGGTTACAGGCTCTAGAGTCAGAGCTAGGTTTGAATGACAGTTCCACCATTTTCTGGCTGTATGACCTTGAGTAAGTTATCTACTCTTTCTGAATCTTAACTTCCTCATTTGGAAAATGGGGATAACAACACCTCATAAATAGCTGGATTAAGTGATATTATACCAAGCACTTATCAGTGTCCAGCCTTTCTTAATTGCTCAGTAAATGTCAAGTTTTGTGTGTTTGCCTGAACTACTTGGGAGTATTGTAGGAACTGCAGATATGCTAACTACCAGCCTTGTATCAGACAGAAGCCTTGCCCAGTTTTCTGCCCTGCAGAAGCTTTCAGGGAGTCGAGGGGCAGATAGTAGCTGGATCCTCACATTGCCCTTCTCCCTAGGTTCAATACCAGAAGTGTCTTGTGGCCTCTGCAGCTCGAGGCAAGGCCTGGGGTGCCCAGGCCCGTGCCCGCCTGAGGCTCAAGCGGACCAGCTCCATGGACTCCCCAGGAGGTCCCCTGCCTCTGCCCCTACTCAAAGGAGGGGTCGGGGGTGCAGGGGCAGCACCTCGAAAGCGGGGTGTCTTCTCTTTTCTTGATGCCTTCCGACTGAAACCCTCTCTGCTCCATATGCCCTAAATTGATCTTAGGGGGCTGGGGAAGGAGGTTCTGGATTCAAGCCCAACTCTGTACCCCTTCATGCCCCAGGGGCCTGCAACCTCTCACCTTTCTGCCTGTCTGTGATCCTTGCTTACCCTCTATTTAATGCCCAACTTACTGTTTATATGGATGACTGAGAGGCCCTGCACTACAACTTAGGCCCCTGGTTCCCCTTACCTTGGATCCTTGTGTTCCTTGACCCTGTCCAGCCCTGGGCAGTTGGCTCTACCTCAGCAACACTTTATAGAAAAATAAGTGCAAATAAAAATCCCTCAGTGACCTCACTAGGTGTGAGTGTATTGGACCTGGGACAGGGTTGGGGGCTAACAACCTGTGTGAGGTGAGTGTGTCTGTGCTTGGTGTTGGTGGCTGCCTGTAGTCACATGAGGGCATGGATGTAATGGACATCTGATTTCATTCACGAAACATTTTCTAAGGTCTTTGTGCTAGATACTAAGCTAGGCGTTGGGATGTACTAGTCAGAGCCCACCTTATGAGACTCCTAGGGCAGATAGACAAAATTGTCGAACAAAATAGATGCTATGTAGTACAACTAGGAAATCTCAAAAGAGTATTGTGGTAGCTATGGTGAGACAACCTGGCCTGACATGTTACAGAAGACTTCTGAAGAGTTGACTTAAGCTGTGTGCCAAAGGAAGATGAAGCTGAGTACTAAGTAGTGAGCCTAGAGAAAATGAATGTGGTGATTGTGTAGGGCACTGGACAGAGGTGAGGCTCTGAAATTGACCTGGCTAGATCACTGAGGGGGTATGGGGCAACAACTTCTGGTGGTTTGAACTTGCTCCTGAGAGCAGTTGGGAGAGACTAGGGCTTCTTAGAGCGCCAGGTCCTTGGAAAAACAGCCTCCTTTGGTGCCTTGTGGGCAGGGTCCCGATGGATCTTTAGCTGGAGGTTTCGAGTCCTTGGGGGGTTGGCGCAGGGTCCCCGTGGCGGCTCTCGGCGGTTGAGAAGAAACGTCGAAACAAGTCCTCCAAGCAGCCTGCGCCGTCCGGCACACATTCCAACTAGCCCGCGTGATCAGCCAATCCGGAAATGACGCGCTGCCCCGCTGGCAGTGCGGAAGTGGAGATGGCGGAGCTGTACGTGAAACCGGGTGAGCGCAGCCAGGGGCGCCGGGTCCGGACTTCTATTTTCCCAAGCCCCAGTGAAACCTTCCGGTGGAGTCGGCTCTCGCTTTACACATTCCCTCAACTCCACAGGCAACAAGGAGCGCGGCTGGAACGACCCGCCGCAGTTCTCATACGGGCTACAGACCCAGACTGGAGGACCCAAGCGCACGCCGCTCACTAAGAGGGTCGCCGCCCCGCAGGATGGATCCCCCAGAGGTGCGTAGGGGCCCTACGAGCGGAAACCCGCAGGGAATGGGCAGTGCTGGGGATAAGCGTGACCCAAGGGCCTGTTTTCCTTCTGAGGACTCCACAAAGAGACTGGGACCCCAGTAAAGGGCCCGGGGCAGGTGCTTTTTGAGCCTCCCTCTCTGCCACTTAGATCAATAAATGTTTATTTTAAAAGACTCTATACTTTGATCCTAGGTGATCTCATCCAGATTGTTCTCAAATTGTTTCCAATCTAGTCCTCTTAGAATCCCATAGTGGTACATCCGTTTGGCTCTTTTACGTCTTCACTTGGGTATATAATAGGCACCTGCGGCTTGACCTGTTATTCATCCATTTACTTAATTATTTACTGAGTACATACTGTTTGAGGGCAACAAACTAAACAACAGTGAACAAGAGGTTGACTACCTAGCATTGGCGATAGATTAAATAGTGGTAAGGGCTCTGTAGAGAAATAGAACAGGGTGATGTGATAGTTACTGGGTAACTAAATTAGGTATCTGAGGGGCTGACATTTTAAGTTGAAATCTAGTGATTACAAGTTAGCCACTCAATGATCAGGTGCAAGAACATTTGAAAGCTAGTGCAAAGGTCCTGAGATAAGAACAAGTTTGGAGACTGGATAGAGCATAAGTGAGTTTTGCCATGAAAAGGAGTTTGCATTTTAATCTGTAAAGTTGGAAGCTACTGGAAAGTTCAAAGTTGAGGAGGGCTGTCTTTCCCCCTTAAAGTTTCCCAGGTCAGTAAGTGGGCAGTCACTTGCAAAATGGGCTCAGGGTCATTTCTTGAACCTTAGCATCCCTCCATCCTTTATGCCCATTTCACTGTAAAGGAGTGGTGTAAGGCGGGGTTTCTTAACCATGGCACTACTAATTTTGGGCTAGGTTATCTTTGTTGGATACTGCCTTTTGCATTGTAGGTTCTTTAGTAGCGTCCTTGATCTCTACCCAATAGATGGCAGTAGCACACACACTGTTGTGTTCAGATGTTTGCTCTCCAGCATTGGAACCACTAATTGATTTACATCTTTAAAAGATCATTGTGTTTGCTGTGTGGAAAAAGATTTTAGAGAAGAAATGAACAACAAATCAAGAAGCAAGTATGGTAATATAGGCAAGATTTAATGATTTGACAAGGATGGGAGTAGTGGGGGTGGGAGGAATTAGCAGTAGGAATT
>JAJEJO010046036.1:0-12386 GCA_020662805.1 Glaucomys volans | reverse complement strand
TTTTTTAGGTGATTGTGAATGGGGTAGTGTTCTTTATTTCTCTTTCAGTGGATTCATTACTGATGTATAGGAATGTGTTTGATTTATGGGTATTAATTTTATATCCTGATGCATTGCTAAATTCATTTCTTAGTTCTAGAAGATTTTTGGTGGAATTTTTTGTATCTTCCAAATATAGAATCAAGTCATCAGAAAATAGTGATAGTTTGAGTTCTTCTTTACCTATTTTTATACCTTTAATTTCTTTCTTCTAATTGCTCTGGATAGAGTTTCAAGGACAATGTTGAATAAAAGTGGTGAAAGAGGACATTCTTGTCTTGTTCCAGTTTTCAGAGGGAATGCTTTCAATTTTTCTTCATTTAAAATTATGTTGGGCTTGGATTTAACATATATGTTGAGATATGTTTCTACTATTCCTAGATTTTCTAGTGTTTTAAACATGAAGAGGTTCTGTATTTTGTCAAATGCTTTTCCTGCATCTATTGAGGTGATCATATGATTCTTGTTTTAAGTGTTTTGATATGATGAATTATGTTTATTGATTCCCTTATATTGCATCAACCCTACATCCCTGGGATGAACCATACTTGATCATGGTGCACTATCTTTTTATATGTTTTTATATGCAATTTGCCAGAATTTTTTTTGAGAATTTTTGCATCTATGTTCATCAGGGATATTGGTCTGCAGTTCTCGTTCCTTGACTTGTCTTTGTCTGGTTTTGGTATCAGGGTGAAATTAGCCTCATAGAATGAGTTTGGAAGGGTTCCCTCCTTTTCTATTTCATGGAATAATTTTGAAGAATATTGGTGTTAATTCTTCTTTGAAGGTCTTGTAGAGCTTGGCTGAGAATCTGACCAGATCTGAGCTTTTAATTGGTAGGCTTTTAATGGCATCACCTATTTCATTCCTTGAAATTATTCTGTTTAAATCATGTATGTCCTCCTGATTCAGTTTAGGTAGGTCATATGTCTTCTAGAAATTCATCAATGTCTTCAATATTTTATTTTTTATTAGAGTATAAATTTTCAAAATAGTTCCTAATTTCTTCTGTATTTCGATCATGTCCATTGTGATATTTCCTTTTTCATCTCATATTTTGGTAATTTGAGTTTTCTCTCTTTTTCTCTTCATTGGTGTGTCTAGGGATTTATCAGTTTTATTGATTTTTTTTCAGAGAACCAACTTTTTCTTTTGTCAAATTTTTCAATTGTTTCTTTTGTTTCCTTTTCATTGATTTTTGCTGTGATTTGATCTATTTTCTGTCTTATACTCCTTCTGCTGTTGATTTGTTCTTCTTTTTCTAGGGCTTTGAGATATAATGTTAGTCATTTATTTGAGAGCATTTTATTCTTTTGAAAAATGAGTTCAATTCAATAAACTTTCCTTTTAGTACTGCTTTTGCAGTGTCCCGGAGATTTGGGTATGTTGTATTGGTATTCTCATTTACCTCTAAGTATGTTTTCTTTTCATCCTTGATTTCTTCTACTATCCATTCATCATTCAATGGTGGATTATTTAGTCTCCATGTGTTAGAGTAGCTTCTATTTTTGATTTTATCATTGATTTCTAATTGTAGTCCATTATGATCAGATAGAATGCACGGTATTATCTCCATTATTTTATTTACTAAGAGTTGCTTTGTAGCATAAGACATGGTTTATTTTAGAGAAGGATCCATGTGCTGCTGAGGAAAAAGGGTATTTGCTTGTTAATGGCTGAAATATTCTATATATGTCTGTTAAGTCTAAATTATTGTTTTATATAGTTTTACAGTTCTTTAAATTTAGTTTTTGTTTAGAAAATCTGTCTAGTAGTGAGAGATATGTTAAAGTCACCCAGTATTAATGTGTTGTGGTCTATTTGATTCTTCAAATTGAGAAGTGTTTTGATGTACATAGATGCTCCATTTTTTGGGGCATAAATTATCACAGTCATCATTTCTTGCTGATGTATAATTCTCTTCAGTGGAATGAAATGACCTTCTTTGTTCCTTCTGATTAACTTTGGCTTGAAGTCCACTTTATCGTATATAAGGATGAAAACCTCTGTGTATTTATAGGATTCATATGAGTGATATGATTTTTCCTTTCACCTTCAGTCTGTGGATGTCTTTGCCTATGAGGTAGATCTTTTGGAGACAGCATATTGTTGGGCCTTGTTTTTTAATCTAATCTTCAAGTCCATGTCTCTTAATTGATGAGTTTAGGCATTAATATTCAAGGTTTTTACTGAGATATGACTTGTATTCCCAGTCATTTTGATTTATGGTTTTCAATTTGATTTCATTTCTCCTTTGATTATTCCTTTAGTGTAGATCCTCTTTTTCTGGTTTTCACTCTTTTTTTCACTTCATCCTCATGGAATATTTTGTTGAGAATGTTCTATATTGCAGGTTTTTTAACTGTGAATTCTTTTAACTTTTGTTTATCATGGAAGATTTTTATTTCATCTTCAATTTTGAAACTTAATTATGCTGGATATAAAATTCTTGGTTGACATCTATTTTCTTTCAGAGCTTGAAATATGTTGTTCCATGACCTCTAGCTTTGAGGGTGTGGGTTGAGAAATCAGTTGAGTACATTGAATGTCCTGTAAACCTCTTGAAGTTGACTTTCCATTTCATTCTTCAGGTTTGGAAAATTTTCTGACATTTCATCATTGTGTGCATTTCTTTAGTTTGTATCTCTGCTCCTTCATTTATCCTGATAACTCTTAAATTTGGTCTTTTCATGTTATCTCATAATTTTTGGAAGTTCTGTTATCATCTTTTCTGCATGGTCAACTTTATTTTCAGTATTAAATATGTTGTCTTCATTGTCTGAGTTTCTGTCTTCCAAATGGTCTAGTCTGTTGTTGATGCTTTCCATTGAATTTATAATTGGATTTATTGATTCCTTCATTTTGAGACTGTCTGCTTGGTGTTTTCTTCACAATCTCTAACTCTTTATTGAAGTGATCTTTCACTTCCTGTATTTTCTCTTTGATTTCTTTCTTTATACCACCCTTTACTTCACAGATCAGATTAAATATGTACATTCTAAACTCCTTCTTGGACATTTCTTCTGTTCTGTTGGCAGTGGATTCTCTTATTGGGGCATTTTGGTTTATTTGTGGCATTTTGTTCCCTTATTTTTTCATGTTGCTTATGTGTTTCCCATCTAATTGTAAGGATCCAAGTCAGCATGGATTCTACCATGTAGACCTATATTGTCCCTGAAGATTTCCTTTAAGAGGGAGACCAATATCAAGAGTACCCAGTATTAACAATGTAAAGCCTCAAATCTAATAACTCCCACCAAGTCATCCACTGTCCTTTCACTATAAACAGCAGTGATGAGTTCAATCACTGTCCACAATAAATACAGATAATTTGCCAAATGGATTTACAATCTCAAATAGTAGACTAAGAAAGAACAAAAACAGTGCAGGATATGGTGTTCATGAGGGAGAAAGAGAGAAACAAGAAGCAAATATCCACAGGAAGAGTGGAAGAGGAACCACACCAACAGAGATTGACTGTTAGGTGGATAAAAGGTATAAAGAGAACCCAAGAAGACAGATAAGCAAGAGGAAGAATACATATAAAGAGAAAACAAATTAAAAAATGTAAGAATTTAGAGTAGAACTGTAAAACACCATGGATATAGTACAGTCTTCAACAAACTGATGCACAAAAAATTATCCTGCTCCAAATATGGTGGAGAGAGAAGCCAGAAAACAAAAAAAATAAAAATAAAATAAATCTCTGGAAAATTGTCAGAACAATTGTCTCTGCCAGCATCCAAAAGCTTCTTAGCCTTGTCTCTGACTTCCCACAAGACTGCCTGGCCCAGACAGGCCCTGGCAGATCCAGTCACTATCTCACCAATCAGATATCCTGGGTTTGGCCATGTTGCAGTCCCAAGATCTTAATGCCTCTGGAATTTGAGACAGACCACCAGGAATAAGCAATCTTGAGAGACAGTAACTAGACAGCAGCAACCTGCACTCCCAGTAGAAAGACCCCAGTAGGCACCTCAGCACTGAACTTCCAGGTCTTGGCCGGTGTCCCCAGATGGGTGTCTGTACCCCAAGATGGCAGTGGCAGCAAAACCACCAGCACCCTGATCCCCAGGCTCTGGCTGGCATCTCAAAATGGATGTGGCCCTGTACAACCAAACCTGGAATCTCCCTGACAGTGGAAGTGGTGGTAGTGGGGGATTGGTGGCAGCAGTCAGGGGGTCAGCAGCAGCTGCAGTTGGTGGTGTTGGCAGTAGGTGGGGCGACTGTGGCAGCAGTGGTACTGGTGGTGGCTATGGCTGCAGCTACATTGGCATCCAGAGAGAAGACTTCCAGTTGATCTCCAAGGAGCAGCAGCAGCTTTGGCAGCAGTGGTGGTGGTGGCAGCAGTGTGGATGGCAGCCACACCTGGAGAAAAGACCTCTGGGCATCCAAGGTAGCATGGAGCACAGCAGATCTCCAGCTGACTGTGACAGATCAACAGCACAGCACCCAGAGAAAAGACCTCCAGGAACCTATGGCAGCAGCATCAGAAGCAGCTGTGCCCCAAGAGAATACCTCTGGGTGTCAGCATGGGCCCCTGGTGTCCGCAGCAGCGTGGGCAGCAGTGGCACCCGAGAATACACCCTATAATTCCTTTTCATTTTGAGTTTTAATGCAATTTCTTGAACATAATCCTTACTGAGATAAGGTCACTGATGAATTTTGTTTTAGTTTTCATAAAATAACAGGCATTAGCCTTATTGCTGCAAATTTTGCATATTAGTAAATGTAGTGATATACAGTCTTTCAAGAAATTTGATGACAAAACCATGGGACAGCTTCTCTCATTGTGCAATCATTTTAAATGATGTTTAAGAAGTGTAATATCAAGGGAAATTGCTTATGATACAGTGTCGTTTGAAAAATGAGGATATACTACAGGAGTACAATAATATGAAATTACCCTTATTCATTAGGGGAAGAAGGATAGAATACAACCTGTTGAAAATTGGGCTTTTTGTTTATTTTCTTTATAATATTTTGTATCTAAGATTTTCTTTAATAATACTAATGCAAAACTTTTAATGGAATAGCTTGGGAAGAGTTATGGTGTCTAATAACTTTCAGACTCTTTCTTAACATTTTAGCTGTCACTATAAGAAATATCTGACATGAGTCAAAGTATTGATAAGGAAAAATAAAAATTTTATAGTGGGGCTAGTTCTGACAACTGAGGCATGAATATTTAAGGTCACCATGCTACCCATGGTGGAGTTTTCTCAAGCAACATTCTTCAACCCTGCGACAAGAACAGAGAAGTTGGTGAGTTAGGACGACCAGACCTATAGATTTGGAGGAGGATGTGTGGAAATGGATAGGAATGAGGAAACTGTGATTGAAATTATGGGTCCTTTGGAATCAGGCAGTAAGGAAAGTGAAGCCAGAAAACTGATTGACTTCTTTGTGACAGTAGCAGTTTTGCAGCTAAGATTGAAAATTATGTAGGTTGAAGAGACAAAAAAGTTGGGATAGTGATAATGATGAGAATGTAGGTATTCAGATTTAAGATTGCAAAGGTATGAGTTCAGATAATTACACTTGATGGTTATGACTATGGAATGTGTTGCTGAAATGGAGTGCTCATTGGAAATCTATGAATTTTATCAACTTAATGATTAGTGATATGATTGCAAAGAGACTTACAATTTCTATAAATTAATGGGAGTCCAAAGGGAATAGTATCTTCACAAATGTAAAGAAAAATTTGGGAACAGTTGTAGTGTCTAATAACTTTCAGACTCTTTCCTAACATTTTAGTCAGCTATCACTGTAAGAAATAGAATGAGTCAAATTATAAAGAGAAAAAGTTTATTTTGGCTTACAGTTTTGTAAGTTTTAGTCTATGATTGGTTGCTCACCTTACTTCTGGACTAGGCAGCACATCATCGAAGGGACATATAGTAGATAAAGATCACTCACCTCATGGCCATGAAGTAAAGACAGAAAGAAGAGACCAGGTCTCACAATCTCCTTTAAGGGCATTTCCTTAATGACTTGAATACCTCCCACCATGTTCCCACCTCTCCAAGTTTCCACAGCCTCCCATTAGTGTGAAGCTGAAAACCAAGCCTTTAACATATCAAACTTACGGGGACATTCCAGATCCAAACTCTAGCGCCTAATACATTGTTATTGAATAAGTAATTGAAAAAGGAGATTTTTCATGATTAAGATTTGGTTAAAAAAGAGTTGAAAATTTAGTTCTTAAAAAGGAAACAAGGTACATCATAAAGAAGATGTGAGGGCTGGGGACATAGCTCAGTTGGTAGAGTGCCTGCTTTGTAAGCACAAGGCCCTGGGTTCAATCCCCAGCACCACAAAAAAAAAAAAAAAAGAGGATGTGGAAATTCCACAAATTCTTTATATCCATAGGCAGTTTTAGTAATACACTCCTGTACTCTAAGAGCATGTGCATTTTTCTGCTTATCATAAATGAAATGTATTTATGTTAATACATATATTCTCTTAAATATATTGTGAAATCTTTGCAAAGAGTTTTTCTTTATACTGTTAAGATATTGCACAGAATGTGGCTTGGTATGGGTGCTCAATACATTTCTATTTCATGACTGTTTTTCCTGACATGGTGCTGAAAATCTATATTCCTGTAGCTTGTAATCTGAGATTCATTCATTCAAACAAATGGACTTTCATTTTCAATCATAGAAAACATTCAGCTTAAGTAGTATTCAAACTATTTGGAAATGGAAAGAGTATACTAACAACAGATTGGGAACTAAATGCTTATATTAATTTCTCCCAAGCCTGTAGGTTCTATGAGTCTATGTTAATTGTTGCTTGCTTCTCTTTCTGTGTTAATATATCATGTGTCCCATCTCTTCTGTATGTTGTAGAGAGAAAATACATATCAATTACCAATAATACATCTTATAAAATTATAGTTCCTCAGGGTTTAAAGGAACATTAAAGTATTACTTCATCTAGAACCTGTTTGAAAGTGCCAAAAAAGAAATTCTAGATAAAAAGCATAAGAAGAAAATATTTCTCAATTTCTTCCCTTCCCTTTAATTGTTAGGGTTCCATAGTCCTTATAAATAACTCTATTCCTTTTCCCTGTCATGTTTATATTTGTATTAATTAGATTTTTATTGCTATGACCAAAATACCCAACAACTTAGAGACAGAAAAGTTTATTTTTGGCTCAAAGTTTCAGTGGTTTGTTACGTGGTCAGCTAACTCTATTGCTCTGGGCCCAGCATGAGGCAGAATGTCAAAGAGGAAAGGTGTGACAGAGAAGCATTATTCCTCTCATGGCAGCCAGGAAGCAGAGAAAGCTGAAGGGGAAGAGGGTGCAGGAATATGAACCCATCCAGGGCACACCCCCAGTGACCCACCTCCTCCAGTCATGCCCCATCTGCCTATAGTTACTGCTCAGTTTATTCAAACTAGGATGGACTGATGAGGTCACAGCTCTCACAATCCAATCATTCTACCTCTGAGCATTCCTGCATTGATTCAGGAGTTTTCGAAGACACATCATATCAAAGGCATTATAATATTGAAAAATCATCAACAAATGAATGGAGATCAAAATGGTAATATTTGTTAATGGAGACAATAGTTTTAGATGTATGGTCATAATGAATATCAGAAATATCATATTACTCATGTCTGAGTTTAATTTTGTCCCAACACTGAAGGAATTTGATAAGACTAAATCTCAACTTTCAAACTTGTCAGAACATTCCAATATCTATTTATTTCTTTTTTTTGGAACCAGGGATTGAACTCAGGGACACTCGGTCACTGAGCCACATCCCCAGCCCTATTTTGTATTTTATTTAGAGACAGGGTCTCACCGAGTTGCTTAGGGCCTTGCTAAGTTGCTGAGGCTGGCTTTGAACTTGCGATCCTCCTGCCTCAGCCTCCCAAGTCGCTTGGATTACAGGCGTGCGCCACCACGCCCGGCTTCCAAAATGTATTTCTTTTCTGTGGAAGGCAGAGATAAAGAGGCCAACTTAAGCATATTCCAGGTAATCTAAATACATTCATGACAAAAAATGATATTCCCCTTTGGGGATTATTAGAGTAGAAATACCCTTCCCCTGTAGTGTCCTTCTTCTTCCTTCACAAGGCCCAGTGTCTAGGTGTCATTATAGGTAGCACAGGTACCCTCACAGAGTCACCCTATCCTATGGTCTCTACTGAAACTGCCCCATGATCTTCCCTTTTATCTCTCTTATTCGTCCTTTTCTGAATGTTCTGCTCTTTGTGATACTGAATTAGGGTTCTCTCGAGGAACAGAACCAACAATGATGTGTGATTATAAAAAGGGAATTTATTAGAATGGCTTACCCGACCAGAAACTGGAAAGTCTACAATGGCCATCTGCTGACTGGAAAGCTGGAGGAACCAGTAGCTGCACAGTCCAAGTTTTGGAAGCTCAGAACAAGATGGATCAATCATGCTGCACAGTCCGAGACCAGAGGCTTCTGGAAACTCCCTGGAGAATCACTGGTAGCATCCATTCAAAAGAATGAAGGAGCTGGAGACTGAGGTCCTCAGGAGATCTCAGCAGCAATCAAGAACCCATTCAGGAAGAACTGAGCTAGCATCTACTGCTGCTTGCTTGTTCTTCCAACTTTTATTCCATCCAAGCCTCCAACCTATTGGTTGGTGCTGCCCAAACCTAGAGAGGGTCTCTATTTCAGTTTGCTATCCCACATGCCAGTCATTCCTAGATGCCCTCATTGACACACCCAGAAGGCTTTTAATCATAGGCATCTTTAATCCAATCAAGTTGACAATTCAAATTAACCATTACAGATATCAACAGAAAAAGCTGATGAGCACTTTGGGGACTATGTCTCACTATTCACAAATAAGATGCTATATTGTGTTCTGAGGATCTTCCCCTTTATAAGGGGCTGTTGTGGGAAATGTTTGCAGAGAAGCAAGTGCCACAGTAAATACTCCCCACTCATCCGTTGAGGTGGCAGATTAAATGGGAATCAGCCTACAAGCAAGCACTCTGGCCATTCCTGTAACACAGCTGCAATATTCATGAAGAACACACACTTCTCAGGAAGGCTTTTATTGTTGACATCAACAACAACAACAACAACAACAAGATGCTCAATTTGGGGATCCAAGTTCTACAGCCCATACATAACATGTTATCTCATTGGTGATTCCCTGGTGGTTGTTCTTGCTGCAGATCATGAAGCATCTCTAAATCATAAATCACATACTTGAATACTTACAGAAGCCAAGTAAACCATGTAAATTAACAAAGCAGAAAGAGTGGGATTTATAAGCAAATAATGGGAGTGTGACAAATAGAAAGTGCTTGCCCTATGCAATGAGGCTGCTGCTGCCCTTTATGGTTTGCACAGTAAACTAGCTTTCTATTTCAAATAAAAAAAAAACCCTGAGAAACTCAGGCTTTTGTGGTAAATACTTAGAAAATGAAATATTTAAACCTAAGTAAAAACAAACTGTTTCTACCACACAAACATAAGACAAAAAAAAAAAAAAGACAAAAGAAGACCCTAAATTAAAATACTCAGACTGCATTTGACCATGATTTAACCTTTGCAGATGTTCTTTTATATTTAATTTGGCTGTTGGCCCATCTGCAATGTTTTTCTACCTGAGAGGGTTCACACGGGCTTCACTGCCCTCTTTACAAGTCTTCCCTACCAGCACCATTTTATATCCCAGGCCCCAAACTGAGAACTGTGTTCGCATATCCATGTTTTCCTTCTTGCTCATTTACAGAGTTCCAGAATCAGGAAACATCTTTTTCAAATTAGAGTTTGACTTTTGAGGAAAACATACATTTTCATAATATGAGCCCTGAAATATCAATTTCAGATTTATTTATTTTATGTTGGACCTGGCACAGTTAGAGTGGAAAGGATTCAGGTGAACTTTGAGAGTATCATATATTGAGCAAATCCTTGATGAAGAGTCTTATTAAACATAGCTTCTAATCTTTTCTCTGACATTTCTTAGTACCTTGAACTACTTCATGTCCCTTAGATCCATTCAGTTTTCATTTTCTGAAATTCAAAATGGAGATACTAATAAAGAATTATTGTTTTCAACAGTTTTTTGCTGCTATTACTAAAAACCTGACAAGAACGATTTTAGAGGATGAAAAGTTTATTTTGTGGCTTACAGTTTCAGAGTTCTCAGTCCATAGATAGCTCACTCCATCCCTTGGGGCTTGAGGTGAAGCAGAACATTATGGCAGATGACTGAGGAAAGTAGTTTCGGACATCACACCAGAAAGAGAGAGAGAGAGAGAGAGAGATAAAGACTTCCCTCACCGTGGACAAAATATACACTCCAGAGGCAAGACCCCATTGATCCATCTCCTCCAGTCACACCCTTCCTGCCTAGTTACCATCCAGTTAATCCCTACCAGTGAATTAATGCCCTGATTTACTCTATCATTTCACCTCTGAAACCTCTTGCATTGCCTCACACATGAGCTTTTGGGGGACACCTAATATCTAAATCATAACTTTCTGCTTCTGGCCCCCCAAAACTCATGTCTGTTTCCCAATGAAATATACATTTAATCCACTTTCAAGAGTCCCCACAATCTTAGCATTATCCCATGATTTTAGTATGGTCCATAAGTCCAAGTCCAAAGTCTCCTCTGAGACTCAAGACAAACTCTCAGCATAAGCCCCTGAAAAAATCAAAATCAAGTTACATATATCTAATATATAAAGGCACAGAGTAAACATTTTCATTCCACAAGGGAGAAATGGAGGCATAGAAAGAAGGAATGGGACCAAAGTAAGATCAAAATCCAGAAGGACAAGTCCTATAGTTCCATGTTCAGCATCGAGGGCACAAGTCACCCTGATGTTTCTCCAAAGGGCTTGTGCAGTTCTGCCCCAATGGCTTGTCAGCTGCAGACCATATGGTATTGACTTTTCTCTATGCTCAATTTCTTCAGCTTTCCTTGGCCAATGTTCCACAACACTGACATTCTTAATCTTGGGGGTCTCCAGTGGCACTTTGACTTCCTCCTCATATCTCCATGCATTGCCATATCAGGAATAGCACACAGAGACACCAATGCTGCTGTGCTTTGCCTTGCCCCTCAGGCCTTCCTTAGAAATTTCTGTTGAGAATTCTATGACCCCCTAACCCCAGCATACTACATTCCTGCAGAACCAGCACCATGTGGTTAACACCAAGGACTGCTACCATCTTCCAGCAGGAGCCAAGCCTCCAGGAACTAAGCAGTAGCCTCTGTGTGGCTGGGTAACTCAGCATAATGTAACAACTTCCTGTGCTACCCTGTGCAAGCAGGGTGCCCTACTGGTCTCTTCTCAAAGGAATTCTTACTTTTACACCCTTGAGCCTGAGATGGGTGGGATCTTGCCAATTCCTGAGATGCCCTCAAGCCATCTTTCCTATCTTCTCTGGGTAAAGTCTTTAGTATTTCTTTAGTGGTCCTAATGTCTTTAATAACCACACATTCCTTAGCACCAGTTTTACTCATGGCTGTCTGGTTAAACTACAAGTTTTTCAGATTTTTCTGCTTTGTTTGCTACTCCTGAGTAACACAATAAACTTGGTCATAGCTGCCAGCAATATCATGCCACCTCCTGAATGTTTCTCAGTGATGCAGTCTTTGCTCTTTACTGATCCCCTGCTGTATACCCCATTTGTCTACCTTGATCACCTACAGTCTGCCAGCACATTGACTACATTTAGGTGCAGATGGCTCACTGACTGTCACCTCTCATCTGCCATTTACCAGTTTGCCTGCATCTAGCCTGCCCATCGCCTGCCTTTCACCTACCCATCAATGACCAACCAAGACCCACCTGCTGATTGTCCACTGGTAGTCTGCAGACTGCCTGCACACTGTCAGTGGATCACCAGCTGCCTGCTGTTGCCTGGAAATCCACTGTCACAGTACCTGCAGGTTTGGTTACATGTGGCTGCTACCATTTTGGGAAAACACTCAGTACCTGCAGGACCCCTGGTCCGACTGACCAAGCCCTGCCTCCAGGATCCCCCAACTTGACTGACTGCACCCTGCCTCCAGTGGCCCTGACCCAGCCGGCCACACTCCACACTGACTCAGCACCCATGCCCTGTGCTGCATCTCCCCATTTGCCAACATATTTGGAAGCCAGTGCAACTATCTTGGATTATCCTAGAAGTGGAAACTGTCATTGGGTGAGGCAAATCCCATACTGAGATGCCTGCTGTAGACTGGAAGCTCATCCTCAGAAGAGGTTCTGGAAACCTGCAGGGTTGCTCTAAGTCTATAGGGCAGAAACTATTGCACCCAGATCTGCATTTCTAGAGGGGAAAATACATGAACAACATGAAAAAACAAGGGA
>JAJEJO010046035.1:0-17716 GCA_020662805.1 Glaucomys volans | reverse complement strand
TACAGATAAACCATAATACATTCATCATGTACTCCTTAATATCTTTGAAAACATTTTTCTGTGCCCCCAAGTATATTTCAAGGATGTTGTTTGACTCTGACACACAGTTCATTTTGTAATCTACAAAAGCCTGCAAATGAAAAAATAGGGAGCATAGTTCTCAGGTCACCAATTATTTACTGACCTATGTTATCATCATGTTAGGTTCAGCTGCATTGGAAGCATACAGAAGGTTAATATGCACATCCCGTGGGATCGTTATGACAGGGAAATCAACAATCCAAATGTTGCAAACACAGAGTGTAGGGTATCCCAGCTGACCTTGCTCTCTCCTTTCTAGGAGTGTGTTTCAATTTACATCTGGTTTACTTCAGGACTTATTCTTTCTTTTTTTTAATTTTGTTGTAATTTGCTGTACATGACAGCAGAATGCATTTATACATTTTGATGGGTCATACATAAATGGAGGGTAATTCCTCATTTTTCTGATTATACATATTGTAGGATCACGTCGGTCATACAGTCATATGTGTACATGAGTTAGTGTCTGTTTCACTCTACTATCCTTCCTACCCCCTTACTCCTTCCTGGTATTTATATTCTGAGAAAGATCTCCAAGACAGCTTTCAGTAATTGTATTATGATGAAGGAAGTTCTTACTCCTGCTCAAAGCTTTTTTTATAGCTTGTAAAATAATATAACATATGACTGCTTACCACACAGCTTCCATCCTAGGATAAGAGTATTGGAAAAATATGTGTTATCAGGATATTATTCTCTAAGTTCCCAACCAAGGGCTGTACAATGAAGGTATCCTCTAAGTGTTTTTGAATAAACCATTCTTTACCACTTCTGAATTGCAATGGTATTCATCACTGTTGCAGTACTGCTCTCATTACAAAGCACATTCACATCATTAATCTACTGGGGCTTTCTATGTATCCTGTATGCAGGGAAATAAACATGCTCCTAATTTATACAGTCAGAAAGAAAGCAGAACAAAAACCTAAGGTCGATTTGAAATAACTTTGTAAATTAACTCCACAATTCAAAGTAGAAGATTTTGAACTTTGAAAAGCACCCTGTTGTGATGTATGACATTGGGGATATAAAACTCAAAAAATGATCATTTTAAAGTGTTTGTGTTGTTTTTGTTTGTTTTGTTCCTTGTGGATCTTTTCCCCTTAAGACTAAAGGAAGAGGTTTACATGTCCTCCTGATATTAATCCATACTCTCGTGTGTGTATGTGTGTACATATACACATAATGGTTTGGAGACAACATGTCACTAGCAATAGGCATGTCCTAAAATGCCTGGCACATTGGTGCACACCTTCAATCCCAGCTACTTAGGAGGCTGAGATAGGAAGATTGCAAGTGTGAGGCCAGCTTGACAACTTAGGGAGACACTGTGTCAAATTTTATTAAAAAAAAGACTTGGGGTATAGCTCAGATGTTCACTGCTCCTGCCTTCAATCCTTGGAATCACCAAAAAGAAGCATCAATCAATCAATCAATCAATAAACCACTGAAGAACTAATGTACTCACATCAAATCTTCAGACATAACCATCCAAATTTAGTATGGAAAATTTTGTCAAAATGACATTAATAAACAGATAAGCTGTTGGTGTGCTTGGCACCAGAAGTGCTGAACCCAAGGGCGGCAGCATTTTGTGGACAATGGAGGAGGGTGGGCTACAGTGTCAGGGGTCTCCTGTGTTTCCTGCTACAGAGGGTCTCCTTTAACTCTTGCTGCAGAGGGAGACCACAGCCA
The DNA here is from genome assembly GCA_020662805.1 of Glaucomys volans. NCBI lineage: Eukaryota > Metazoa > Chordata > Mammalia > Rodentia > Sciuridae > Glaucomys > Glaucomys volans. Next base: position 15,940 of record JAJEJO010046035.1, on the reverse strand, counting down.
GGAGCTTTGCTGCTCTTCAGGCCTCACTCTCAAACTACCCAACCTCCTGGATTCAGTCTAATGCATTTGGAAAATCTCTACACTCACTTTATTTCTATTCAAAATTTCCCATTCTTTATGGGAAAGCTGATATTTATTCCCATGATGTTTTATCCCCCATAACCTCCTTGAGCTCTTTACCTTATGAAACTGAGTACCATTATTTCTGCTCACTGGCTAAGAGCTGCCCTGGAGAAAAGCCTGGCATATGGTCCAGAGCTCATCATAACATTCAGTACCATTGCCCATGCATTGTGCATCTGGCCGCCCCAAATATCATCAAATCAATATACTGTCATTCCTCTTTGTAAATGTCATGGACAGTACAGGAACACCGTGCAGAAGCACAAGTAGATTGGACAACACACAGAAGTCTGGACATGAGCTCATACTGAGGAAAAGGGTAGACGCTTTATCCAAAGTATTTTCAGGAACTTCCTCACATTCTCTATATCTATCTATCTATCTATCTATCTATCTATCTATCATCTATCTATCTATCTATCTATCTATCTATGTATCACCTTTTACCTTCACTATCCAGTGTTTATAAAGCATTATGATGTTTACTCTGAATAATAATGATTCAACTTATAAGTCTCAGAAATGCATCATCTACAAGTTACGTTCTTAAAATAACACTTAGGAAACATGCAAAGAATAGTAATTATCTCCTGTGATGAACAATATTTATTCAAGACTCTCACTCAGGGATGACAAGCTGGCATTCTTCAGTAGCTTGTCAAAATCACTAAGTCCAGCTACTGTTTCTCTCAGTTGTGACACAGCATAAACATTTCTCATTTTCTAGTACCCAATTACCTATTGAGGACATATTCTGCCAAGCAACCTGATTCAAAAACATTAACAGATTTTTTTGGTTGTGGTACATCTAAAGTAATTAAGTCATCTCTTTTTTTCCCCACATAATGATGGCTTTCACATGCCTGGTGCTCATAAATTATAAGTCGAACTCAGAAGATCATTTTTCTCCTCACACTTGCTTTTATTCATGTATTTTCTATGTTAACATTACTCTAAAAGAAGTCACTCAGATAGTTCTTCAAAACCAAAAATCTTTCTTTCTAGAGTATATGTTAAGAGTATAATCAGGAGACCTATAATTTAAATTTGAAAGTTACACTGGATTATTCTGTAATTATGACTCTTTGTCCACAAAGATGGAAATAATCTCTCACTTACCTGTTAGAGGATTCTCTGAATTAATGTCAGGTGTGCTCATTCTGTTTTAATAGTGGCCTTTTCATAGATAACTGGGAAAAAAAGTCCTCTCTATATTCCAGGGGGATATTTTAAGGCAGAATGATGTAAGGCATTAGTATCTAAAAGAGTATGATCCCCAAGGCTTCCCCTACTTTGCTACCCATCAGCATCTTAATTATAGTTCACTAGAGTTTTGGTTTTCTACTTCAACTATAAGAAGAGCAAACAAATCTTCCTCACAATTAGTCAAATTCAAACAAGGGTTTTTGTGTGTGTGTGTGTTAAGTCCTCCAGACTGAACAAAGATCCAGGGAACAAAAGGGGGGGGGGAATCACCCATTGATAAGGAAGCAGGGAATAGAGAAGGGGAAGAAGAAAAAAAAAGTGATGTTAGTGAAAATGGAAGTGGATAATCAGGACATGACTCATGCCCCATGCCCTCTATTGCCTCATCTTGCAGTAGAAGAGAAGTTTTCTAGGTCTTGTAATTTATTTGCTAGTAAAATCTAGGGAACTCAGGGTTGCATTCTGAAATCATGGGTTCCACGTTGTGGACTCCAGACATCTCCCACTACAAACAACAGATTTATAGCAAATTTTCTGAGGGTTAATAATTACATTGAACATGGATTGCAAAATAATTTTAAAATTATTTTCCACTTGTTTTGCTAACTCATGTGAGTAAAAAGATACCACATGACAGACATTTGTGTTGAAATAATTTTATTTCACCAAATATTTATTGGCTTTTTTGTATATTATGCTCTGTGTTACTTTGCATAAGTGGTAGTTCCTATTCACATACATATTCCATGAGATATAAATCAACAATAGTTCTTGAGAGAAAAGTGAAGCTCATAGAAGTTAAGCAGCTTGCTCAGGTTGTATGCTTAGTAAATTCAGTAACGAGATCTGCACTAATGATCGCCTCATTCCATGGATTTTACTATTTCCCAAATTTTTAAAGATAGAGATACTACCTTACATTCAATCAGATCACAATGGAATGAAATTAGAAATCAATAATAAAACACAAAACAGAAACTGCTCCAGCACTTGGAGATTAAATAATATGCTATTGAATGATGCATGGATAACAGAAGACATCAGGGGGGAAATTAAAAAATTAATAGAGGTAAATGAGAACAATGATACAACATATCAAAATCCCTGGGGCATGATGAAAGCAATACTAAGAGGAAAATTCATTGCATGGAGCACATTCAATAAAAGAATGAAAAATCAACAAATAAATGACCTCACATTACAGCTCCCAGCCCTAGAAAAAGAAGAACAGATTAACACAAAAGTAGTAGAAAAAGGAAATAATTAAAATCAGAGCTGAAATCAATGAAATTGAAACAAAAGAAACTATTCAAAAAATTGACAAAACAAAAAGTTGATTCTTTGAAAAAATAAACAAAATTGATAAACCCTTAGCCACACTAACAAAGAGAAGAGAAAAACTCAAATTACTAAAATTCGAGATGAAAAAGGAACTATCACGACAAACACTACTGAAAAAGAAAACATTATTAGAAACTATTTTGAAAATCTGTACTCCAACAAAATAGAAGTCTTGAAGACATTGACAGGTTTCTAGAGACATATGTTATAGCCAAACTGAATCTAGAGGACATACACAATTTATATAGACCAATTTCAAACAATAAAATAGAAGAAGTCATGAAGAGCCTACCTACGAAGGAAAGTCTAGGGTCAGATGGATTCTCAGCTGAGTTCTACAAGCTCTTGAAAGAAGAACTCATTCCAATACTCCTCAAGGTATTCTATGAAATAGAAGAGGAGGGAACCCTTCCAAACTCATTCTATGAAGCCAATACTACACTGATACCAAAACCAGACAAAGGCACATCAAGGAAAGAAAACTTCAGACCAATATCCCTAATGAACATAGTCGCCAAAGTTCTTAACAAAATTTTAGCAAATCGCATACAAAAACATATCAAAAAGATAGTGCACCATGATCAAGTGGCTTTCATCCCAGGGATGCAAGGTTGTTTAACATCCAGAAATCAATAAATGTAATTCACCACATCATCAGGCTTAAAGTCAAGAACCACATGATTATTTCAATAGATGCAGAAAAAGCATTTGATAAAATGCAGCACCCCTTTATGCTCAAAACACTAGGAAAAATACCAATAGTAGGAACATCCCTCAACATCGTAAAGGCTATCTATGTCAACATCATTCTAAATGCAGAAAAACTGAAAACATTCCCTCTAAAAACTGGAACTAGGCAGGGATGCCCTCTTTCACTGCTTCTGTTCAACATCGTCCTTGACATTCTAGCCAGAGCAATTAGACAGACTAAAGAAAGGGATATGAATAGGAAAAGAAGAACTTAAACTATCACTATTTGCAGATGATATGATTCTATATTTACAGGAGCCAAAACATTCAACCACAAAACTTCTAGAACTCATAAATGAATTCAGTAATGTAGCAGGATATAAATTTTACACTCATAAATCTAGTGCATTATTATTCATAAGTGATGAATCCTCTGAAAGCAAAATAAGGAAAGTTACCCCATTCACAATAGTCTCAAAAAAAAAAATACCTGGGAATCAATTTAAAAAAAGAGGTGAAAAACCTCTACAATGTGAACTACAGAACCCTAAAGAAAGAAATTAAAGAAAACCTTAGAGGATGGAAAGATCTCCCATATTCTTGGATATGCAGAATTAGTATTATCAAAATGGCCATACTACCAAAAGCGCTATACAAATTCAATGCAATTCTAATTAAAATCCCAAAGATATACCTCATAGGAATAGAGCAAGCAATCATAAAATTCATCTGGAGGAATAAGAAACCCAGAATAGCTAAAGCAATCCTTAACAAGAAGAGCGAAGCAGGTGGTATCACAATACCAGACTTTCAACTATACTACAGAGCAATAGTAACAAAAACAGCATGGTATTGGCACCAAAATAGGCAGGTAGACCAATGGTACAGAATAGAGGACACACAGACAGACCCACAGAAATAGTTATCTCATACTTGACAAAGGAGCCAAAAGCATACAATAGAGAAAAGATAGCCTCTTCAATAAATGGTGCTAAGAAAACTGGAAATCCATATGCAGCACAATGAAACTAAACCCCTATTTCTCACCCTGCACAAAACTCAACTCAAAATGGATCAGGGACCTAGGAATTAGACCAGAGACCCTGCACCTAATAGAAGTACATCCAAGTCTTCATCATGTGGACCTAGGTCCAGACTTCCTCAACATGACCCCCAAAGCACAAGAAATAAAAGAAGGAATCAATAATTGGTATAGATTCAAACTAAAAAGCTTTTTCTCAGCAAGGGAAACGATAATCAATGTGAAGAGAGAGCCTACAGAGTGGGAGAAAATCTTTGCCACACACAAGTTAGATAGAGCACTAATCTCCAGAATTTATAATGAGCTCCAAAAATTTTACAGCAAGAATACAAATAACCCAGTCAATAAATGGACTAAGGAAATGAGCAGACACTTCTCAGAAGAGGATCTACAAGCAATCAACACATATATGAAAAAATGTTCAATATCTATAGTAATAAGAGAAATGCAAATCAAAACTACCCTGAGATACCCCCAATTAGAATGTCCATTGTCAAGAATACAAGCAACAATAGGTGTTGGCGAGGTTGTGGGGGAAAAAAGGTACTCTCATACATTGCTGGTGGGGTTGAAAATTGGTGCAATCACTCTGGAAAGTAGTATGGAGGTTCCTTTGAAAACTCAGAATGGAAACACCATTTGACCCAGGTATCCCACTCCTTGGCCTATACCCAAAGGACTTAAAATCAGCATACTACAGTGATATAGCCCCATCAATGTTTATAGGATCCTGATTCACTATATCTAGATTGTGGAACCAACCTAGATGCCCTTTAATAGATGAATGGATAAAGAAACTGTGGTATATATATGCAATGGACTATTATTCAGCCATAAAAAATGATATAATTATGATATTTGCAGGTAAATGGATGGAGTTGGAGAATGTCATGCTAAGTGAAATAAGCGAATCCCAAAAAACCAAAGGCTGAATGATTTCTCTGATAAGTAGGTGATGACATGTAACAGGAGTGAGGAAGTTAGAGGAAAAATGGAGGAAGGATGGATATTGTAAGGGAAAGTAAGAGGAGGGGGGTGGGGAAGGAAATCTAATAGAATGTGACAAACGTCATTATTCTATATATATTTATGAATATGCAAATGGTATGATTCTACTTTGTATACAACCAGAGAAATGATAGTTGTCCTCCATTTGTGTACATTGAACCAAAAAAAAAAAAAAAAGATAAAGGAAATAGGTAGCTATATACAATGGAATTTTACTCACTCATAAAGAATTGGGGATTGTAATATGGTTTTTGTGGGTAAATGGGTGGAAATGGAGAAAATCATCCAAGTGAATGAAACAAGTTAGACTCAAAAAGTCAAACAAGGGTCAGTGTTTTCCCTCATATGTGGAAGTTATAGGAAATTAAGATGAAAAAAGGGAGAATCCCATGAAAACAGAAGGAAGATCAATGGAGTAATAGAATCAATGGATTGAGGGGGTAGGAGGGATCATTGAAAAAAAGAGGAACTGCAGAATGAAGTTGACCAAATGATGCTATGAGCATATATGAAGGACAAAAATGGAGCAAGACATATTTCGTGCATGTGTGATTACGTCAGAATGGTCCCCACGAATATGTAAATCTTTAAGACACTAATTAAAATACAAATAAATGAACAAACTAAAACCTAAAGAAAGAACATAGATATTAAGTTTTCTCACCATAGATATAGAATTATAGGATTTGAATTCGGGTGTCTAACTTCAAAACTTCTGCTCTTACATTGTATTCTCCCATATGCACTGCCCATCGAAAGCCTCCCATCTTTTAGGACCTTTGCAGTAATGTTTGAATTAAGGATAAAATAGGGTACAGGCATTTATCCCTCACACTGGGGACTAAAAGAAGTGGTTTAAAGATTTGCTTCTGCCAGGCACTGTGGTGCATACCTTTAATTCCAGCAATCTGGGAGGCTGGGGTAAGAGGATAGCAAGTTTGAGGACAGCATCAGCAACTTAATTGGACTCTCAGAAACTTAGTGAAACCTTGTCTCAAAATTAAAAATGAAAAGAACTGGGGAGGTAGCTTAGTGGTAAAGTGCCCTGTATTCAACCCCCAAATACAAACAATTATAAATAATAATAATAAACATAATAAATATTGGTAATAAATGTAATTAAGAAACCAATCAAAATAAATTGCTTTTCTGATTATTAGCAGGACAATTTCAAAAAATTTATACATTTGTCTAAACTCTAGATTTCCATTTGCAATTTTTGATAGAAATATATAACTTCGTACTGCTTGGTAAGGCATAATTATGTGACAACAACAATAACAAAAAGAATTGGATACATATTAGGTCCTTTACTTATTCTTTAAGTGAAAGGATAGTTTGAATTCAAAGTTTTAGTTGGATTGATATGAGAGGTCTGGTCACTATGAATGTATTAATTGGATGTGTATGGTGTCCTAGATTCACTTTTAAATTTTATTTCACTTTAACAGGTTCATTTTTTTCATTTTTCAAAATCACAAATAATAATCATACATATTTATGGTGCTTTGAAGTGTGTAAAACTATTTTTCTTTCCCTAGAGATCTATTTCTTATTACATAATCTTCCATTCATTTCACTTTATATTTTAGCAACATTTTAGAATATTTTATTTTTTCTATACCTACGATTTTGCTTTATTATTCTAAAATGCAAAGCTCTATGAGCCTCACAGTGTGTGTGTGTGTGTGTGTGTGTGTGTGTGTGTGTGACTTGTATTACATAGGAGTAGATCAGAGTCTACCACAGAATCAATTCATTTCAGGGTCTATAAAGTGCATTACTGTCTTTATGTGTGAATTTACTTAAAACAACCAGCTGTGGCAGTAGGACATGGTGAATAGTGGAAAGAATTTTTCAATAAATTATAAAGACCAGTATCAAAAATAAAATGGAATTTGGTAACAGTTATTAAAAATGTGGTACAATTTCCTACACTAAAATCAATGAATATTTAAAATTCAGGGTATAATCCAAGGCCGGCGCCTCTAATACACCATGGTTCCTTGTCCTTCTGCCCATTTTGGACAAGAAAATTCCAGTGGCAATTCTAATTTGTGAAGCTGTACAATCCCCATGTTACAGATGCATAGAGAAATTATAAAGATAGAGAGACATAGCAATATACATAGTGAAAGGGACTTTCCACAGCAGTCCTGGGTTCTCCTTGGGCCCACTCTCTAGACACAAGTGCTGTATTTTCTGAATGTCCATGGTAATTTCATCAACACATTCACTTCAAAGAAAATAGGTCATATCATTTTGGGGTGCACATCAGTTTCCACCTTTCTGCTGCTCAGTCTGAGAAAATACCTTGTATCTCTATATTTCCAGTTTTCACTTAACTTTCACAATATCCACTATTTTGCTTTTATTTACCATAGATTTAGAGAAGTATTGCTACAAATTGTGAACACTAATTTTGTAAAAACCAAGCCAAAACAACACAAAATACCCCGAATATCTCAATTCTTTTTATAGTAGGTTCTTAAAATAATGTCTCACATCGTTCTGGTTAGTTTAACAAAGGTAAAAGAAATACATAGTTTAGAATAACTTCATACAAAAGAACTCTCATTAGAAAAGATGGAACTTTCCAAAGACAAACCAGTCATAAATGACATGGGCACTTTTGATACCATCAGCCAATTTATTTGTGAATATTCAAAAAGACACTTGCTACCTTACTGGGAATGCCTTACGGAGGAAAGAAAAAAAAATCACAATAAACTGGCTGAATTTTATTTATGCATATTCATAAGTTTCAACTGCTCTGAGGGTATAAATGTTTTCTCATCAAATCAGAGTGAAGAGTGATGTGACTTGTAGTTCATGTTCACAAGGGCCAGAAAGGAATTCTAAGGGAATGAAAGAGTCAGACTGAATATGTCAAGGATATTAAGTCAGAGGTCAAAACGCAGAAAACTCTAAGGAAATCAAGTACATGAGTTTAGAATGTAGAGAAGTAGTCAGACCCTAGAAAACAGCAGCTGGAAAGGAAGAGAATCTGCAGAGAGAGAATATTTTCTATAACTTCATCACTTAATTTCCAAAATAGCTCTGAAAAAGAAGACACCATGGAATTAATACTGCTTTTCATCTAAAAAAAATTAAGAACCAACAAACTTATATGTAACTACATATTACTCTCACAATTATCAGAAATGATCATATTTAATATTTGTAGAGATTCAGTCATATCATAACTGAATACACACAGGATTGAACCCTCAATTCATCCCTTGATTTCTGATGTAATTTTAACTTGCCATAGATTTCTCATGGCATTTTTCACCTCTGCATTCCTCAGTGTGTAGATGAGTGGGTTGAGGAAGGGTGTTCCAATGGTATAAAATACTGTCACCATCTTGTCCATGGGGAATGTGGTTGGGGGGCGTGTATATATGAATATACAGGGGCCAAAGAACAAGACAACTACAATGATGTGAGACGTGCAAGTGGATAGGGCCTTTTTCCTCCCTTCTGCACTGTGGTTTCTCAGAGAATGCAGGATAACAATGTATGAGATTGTTAAAATTGTTAAACTGACTAAACAAATTGCCCCACTGTTAGTCACCAACAGCAGATTTGGCAAATAAGTGTCTGTGCAGGCGATTTTAAACAAGGGCTGCAGATCACAGCAGTAATGGTCAATCAAATTGGGTCCACAGAAGGGCAATCTCAAGGCCAGGATAATCTGAGCAGTGGAATGCATAAAAGACCCTACCCAGGCAAGGACAATCAAGATGAGACAGACCTGCCTCCTCATGATTCTTGGGTAATGCAAAGGCTTACAAATGGCCACATAGCGATCAACAGCCATGAGGATGAGGACAAAGATCTCCATGCAGCCAAACAAGTGCAGTGAAAAGATCTGTGTCATGCACTCATTGTAGGATATGACCTTCTTTGCAGAGAGAGCATCCGCAATGAGTTTAGGGGCTGTGGATGTTGAATAGCAGGAATCAGCAAAGGACAGATAAAATAAGAAGTAGTACATGGGGCTTCCGAGTGTCCTGCTGGATTTGATGGTCACAATAACAAGCGTATTCCCCACTACAGTTCCCACATAGAAAATTAAGAACACTAAAAACACCATTTTCTGCCTGAAAGGATCCTGTGTCAATCCTAGCAATATGAACTCAGTTACACTACTGTTTTCCCACATGGTTTCAGTTGATGTGGGGACATCACAGGTTGGAAACAATCTGCAAAGAAGAAATGATAAAAATGTAAAATGAACACTAAATTTTGAAGTTGAATACATATTTTCAGTCATGAAATTGCCACCATAAAATGCATTCTATCATTGATAACTCCCAATAGGTTCCAATCACTTTTCATTCTGTGTTTTGTGTGTGTGTGTGTGTGTTTAATATGGAATTTCTAAAGATTATTTCACTCATTTCCCATATTGGATATGATAATAATTTAATAAGACATGCAAAAATAATAAAAAGCAAATGCTTATCAAGCAAATTAAACATTACCTGAGGAGATTTATGAATTGGCAACTTTCCAAACTGAAGGTGTTTCATTAGTCTTCAGCATAGAGCTATCAATGGTGGGGTGATACATTGCAAATCTAGAGAATGCTTCAGCTTGATTCACCTCAATAGACTTTTACATTATTTGAAACTGGTGGTCCCACAAAATATAACTATAGAATAAGCAAGTTGAACATTAGAATAATTATTTTTTAAACATTTGAGATAGCTTCTCTTTAAGTCTAAGCATTCATACACTCACACACAATGAGAGAGAGAGAGAGATAGAGAGAGAGAGAGAGAGAGAGAGAGAGAGAGAGAGAGAGAGAGAAACAGAGAGAGGTAATGAATGTACCTTAGTATGCTTTTAACATTCTTGAACCTGTTAATGCAGTTTAATATGTTTAATTTATATATATACTGAACATTTAATAAATGGAATTCTAGACATTTGAAATTGCCTTACTAAAGACAGAGAAGAGAAGAGAAGGGAAGAAAAAGGAAAACAAAAAAAAAAATAAAATTTTATGAATGAATAAGACTGTTACTCTGGTCCAGCAAAAGACTTAGTTTAATCTTTTGATTAAACTAAATCAATATCTTTTAACTTTGCATCTTAAAACATTTGTTGTCATTCTCATGTCCAAATCCAACACCTATCATTAAACTATGTACTTTTATAATATTATTATCCAAACTTAAATTCTTCTTTTTACTCTTTATTTTTCAGATTCATTGAACAGGTTTTCTTAAGACCCTGGGAGACACATTATAGTACAGGAAAAAGAGGAGAACATACATCAATCAGAATATTTTCCAAATTTCATGTTCATGACTAAGCAATGAGAATTTCTGCAAATGTTAGCAGGGAATGCTCCAAGTCACAGCTGAAACTTTCAATGGAATCACAATTGATATTATCAGGTGTTCCATTTCCTGATTTCAAGGGAGAAAAGATAGAAATAAAATGGCTATTCATTTATTTTGACTATACCAAATATGGGACAAAGTTTTCTATGAACCTTGTCATGTATGTTCTCCAAATAATACACAGAGAAAAGCAAAAGTTAACTCTGAAGTGGATTAAATATATTTAAAAATTTCTTGCCAGAAGAAAGCATATTTGCTTCAAATTTAAATGGATTTCACAGGTCAATTAAAAAAAAAAGATGAAATACAGAATTGGCTAAGTACCAGTTTTAGAGGATACCCTTTCCTTATTAGAAAGAATCATAAAGAACTTTGATTTTTATTCAAATTAAAATTTTTATTCAAATTAAAATTCCAAATAGATATATTTTCAGTTGTCAGACTAAAGCAATGATTTTTTTTAAAAATACACTTGTTTTTGATAAATAGTAATGACAAAGTTGTGGCAAACAGATAACTCTATTCTTGGTATATATTTAAGTAGGCACAATCTCATAGGGAGTGATTTTGAACACATAAATAATAGTACTTATAATAAATACTTAAAATGTATTTCTTACAGAAATATACAGTCACACATGGTCACAAAGAGATTCCTAATAACCCTTTCTATGGCATTGAAAAGTAAGTAATAATTTAGTGCCCATATCAGTCTCAGTGAGATTGAATGAATCAGGAATGATGCTCTTATGCCAATATTAAAATATTATGCACATATATGGGTCTTTAAAATATATCCTAAATTAAAACTTAAGACATCTACAGCAGTACTAGAGAAGCAAAAAAAAGGAGAAAAAAAAGAAACCATCCATAAAACTATGCGTATATAGCATATAATCTCTTGCTGTGAACAAAAATGTTCCCCTCCAAAGCAGACATAACTGATTTCTTTTCTTTTTTTAATGGTTAGACCTAAAGTTCATCTTATGGTTACATTACAATATCTCATTGGAAATGCATATTTGGAACACTGTGTATGTGTTTTAATACTTAAAACTTGGAGTCTCTTCATATATTGTCTCTGCCTGTGATACAAGATAGGAACGATGTTTTAGTGAATCTGCCTCCAGAACTCCCTCCCCTCTCCCGTTTTCTTTCTCTACTCTGACTTCTTTTTGTTCATCTATTAATTTATATTTGATTGATTCTTTATGTTCTCCTATTGTTCCCTCCCTTTTCCCTTTATTTCCTCTGGTTTCTGCATATGAGAGAAAACATTTGACCTTTGAGTTTCCAAGTTTGACTAATTTCACTTAGCATGCTATTCTCCACTTTTGTTCAAAAATGTGTTATATTCTTGATGCATCAAAAATAAAGCTCTGAAAACCCTTACCTTCGGAGAAGGTCTAATCACACTGCCATAAATTTAGCACTAACAGTTGTGTTCTGGTGTAGACAGGGGCACACTGGTATTCCCAGGGCAGCTTTATGATCCAGAGACGTGACTGAGATGGCAAGTCAGCTGCAGGTGTATCTTAGAAATCAGGTGCTCTTTAATCACATTACTCACTACCGCATTGCCATTACCTACAAGTTTCCTTGCCTTCCTGAGATTTTCCACATGCACTCAACCAGAAATAAATGTTAACTAAATAAACACGTGTAAATTTCACAGATGCATAAGAAATATGTGCATTACAATGAAGCAACATAAGAAAGGGGACTTTATCTATTCATCATATCTATATTTCTTATATTTATAATGCAATGGTGTTCCATACTCTTCTATGGTCAATGACCACTGAAGAGAAGAGATGTTTGCATTCTACTGTATCCATGGTAACATCATCACCACTGTGAACCATGAAGTATTTTCCTGGAACACAGCAATAGATAATGTTTTCATTTGCTTCTCATCTCCCATCCTATCAGGATTCCTTACCCAGAGAGTAGTGCCAATGTCCATCAGCAACTGCTGTGCCTCCTTCTTATTTCCATCTTCTTTCCTTAGATTGTAGTGCCTTCAGTTAAGTCTCTAACATTTCTGTCTTCCATAAATGCCTCCCGTGCATCAGATACTGGCTATGGCATTGATAAAACTAATTCCCTGCAAATATTAAATGTGACTAGGTTACTTCCAAATGCAATTCTTCCTTGCTTTGTAAATCTTACACAAGTTAAGTATGTTCAGTTTTGTTTTCTTCCCAAGGCAATTTGGAAATCATTTATTCAAATGAGAATTAAAAATGCTTTTCTAATTCTGTCTGAACCAGGATCACTTTGAATTTGCAATTTGAAGCTTTGGTTCTCATCTACATTTTAGAAGACAAGCTAAGTTAGTCCCAGATTCACCATTTCCTCAAATCCATAATCACACAGGACTCTGACTGGGAAGGCTTCTCTTTTGCCATCCTGGGAGGAGTCTTTATACACAAATGATGCTAAACACAGGAATCTGGGGGAAGGCTCTTCTCTAAAGTGTCCCTTCCCTCCCAATTAAGAAAAACAACAAGATGTGATAATAAATTAACTTGTAATTAGTCTTAAGTTGTGGGAAAGAGAGGTGGCCTATTGTATTTGAAGTTGCTAAGGTGATTTGTAAGTGCCATTTTTTAAATTGAATAAAAAACAATAATTGTCTAGAGTCCTGGTATTGTTAGTAGTACCAATCTCCAACAAAAATCTCAAGGCTTCTTGATGAAATGTCTGATTTTAGGTCTGGGGAACAAATCATATGACCAATTGAGCATTATGTAGTGGCAGAAAGTAGGGAATTCTAAAATGCACTTTCTTAAATGAGCATCTGTGACAGGGGAAACTGGAATCAACCCATAAAACTCATCAAAGTCAAAGTTATAATTTGGACATCAAAATAAATAACACAATGTTGAAATATAAAGTATAAACTAAATATCCAAGTGTACCTAAATATGTAAAATACTGAATAACTAACTGAATAAATAAAGAAGCATAAAACATCTTCCATGAAACCAATTCTAAATGATTTTACAAATTTATTACTTTAAGTTACTTCATATAACTGGAATCATACAGCATTAGACACTTTTTGTGAATAGCTAATTTTTCTTAAAACAATGTCCTCAAGCTCCATCCATGTTGTAGCAAGTATTGGAACATTCTTTTAATACTGGATAATATTCCATGGTATGTGTATCACATTTTTATCCATTCTTTTGCTGTAAATCACTTGAATTGCTTATGTGCTTTGGCTATTACAAATAAGGCTGCTATGTACGTGAGTGCACATTCCTTAAAGTTCATGAGTTCAATTATTTTCTGCTTATGCACAAAAATGGAATTGGATCACCAAGTAGTTTATTTTTAAAGGAGCAATTCTCATAGAAGTCAAACATTTTATAGTCCCAAAAAGAGGCCACAGGCCACAAGTCTTCTTATATTTACACATCTTTTCCAATTCTTCCTTTTCTTGTGTGTTTTTTTTTGTATGTTTGTTTTTGTTTTGGTCCAAAATAGCCACCCGAATAGGTTCTATTTCTCTGTATTTCAGTTTACCTTTCCCTATGTGTAGTCATGTTGAGAACCATTTCTTTTGCTTATTAACAATTTGTTTATCTTCTCTGAAGAAATGTCTGTGAGTACATGTCTTACTTTTAAAAATTGAAGAAATGTATACCACTACATTTCATGACGGAGCAGTGCCATGCAGGCCCAACATTGTTTTTGTGGGTAAGATATTATCTATTTCATGATGGACAGGTCAGGGTGCATGTCCATTCGGTGGCTAAAGTGTTTGAGATTAGGAATGTCCTTCAAAGGCCTCTGTGTTAAGGGCATGGTCCTCAGGGTGGGGATGGCACCTTTGAGAAGCGGGGCTGCTAGGGTTTTTTTCTTTCATTGGTGCTATGTTTCTGAAGAGGACTGTGGGACCTCAGGCTCTTCTTTGGTGTTCTTGCTCCTGGATGTGATCAACTTAGAGGGCTCCCATTGTTCTTTAGGTCTCAGATGACCCTGGAGGGCACTGACCAAAATATTGGTGGTTTTCTTAAGACCTTTTACTTGTCTTGTTTTTGTCCTCCAAGTCTTAGTTGTTGAACACTCAGAAAGCCAGTTCTACCAGATTTGAAATAGATGTGGTGGGTTTTAACTTTTATAATATTGCATTTACCCTTTCCATTTCTTTGGGATCAGCATTAGTATTGGGAGTCAGTATTATATTCCATCTTCCCTATCTGTAATAACTTATTGTCTCAAATGAATTCAAAATTAGCCTTTTGAAGCCCACTGGTGGTGGTGGTGGGGCACTTCTACAGGGAATGGAGTCCTTTTTTCACTTGCAAAGACTTGTATTTCTGTCTCTTCCATCTTCTGAATTCTCTCATCCATTTGGTGATGGAAGATAGAACCTGGATCTTACCTATGATTTTTATGTATCTAATCTTCCTCGTATATCAGTTCTATGGTCCACAATTTATTTTTTAAAATTTGGGGAACAATTCCTCTCTCTCCATGTCAGTTTGTGTTCTATAGATACAGAATGTGAGTTGAAGATTTTTACCAAGTGACATACGGAAGTCAGGGAAGCCAATATGGGGGAAGAAAGCCTGTGGTCTCAAGTGAAATCTGGCTTTAGCTTTGGCCTCAGCAGCTTCAGAGTACTCTCTGTACTGCATAACGTGGTCTGCATGGAGGCCAGGGGACACAACCTTTTTGTACTCTCCTGATAGTCTTTTGCTTTCCTTTGTTCACAAAACAAAAATCTAATACATTACTAGCTAAATTAAAAATTCTTTCAAAGTTTGACCCACAGTCCTTACCATTAAGCTTTAACAGTCTTATGAGGCCTTTCCTGATCTTTTCCTATTCTGTCAAGAACTTGAGTCTCAGGAGTTACACTATCTCTAGGTAAGTATGCAGCATTGATGGCTCACACCAGTGGGGGTTATTTTTTTTTTTTACTTTTTTTTTATTATTTTTATTTTTTTATTTGCTTATTTGATTCATTGAGCACAAATGGAGTACAGCTATTGTTTCTCTGGTTGTACACAAAGTAGAATCTCACAATCTGTGCATTCATACATGTACACAGGGCAATGATGTCTGTCACACATTCGGTTAATATTCTAAACCCCCATCCCCGATCCCACCCCTCCCTTCCCTCTATGCTATCTATCCTTCCTCCATTCTTGCCACC
>JAJEJO010046032.1:0-19948 GCA_020662805.1 Glaucomys volans | reverse complement strand
CCTCTCCGGTAGTTGCTGAGGTCTCCATCTCTCTTTTAGGAGAACCACGGAGCTAGACCCTCCAGGCCTCCTGCGTGTGGGCAGCTCTGACACTACTCCTGGGTCTCAGCCTGTGGCTGAGTCCTGGCCACTGGGCTGTCCAGGGAGAGGTCCAGGGTCAAGGCCGGGGTAGCACAGTTTGTCCCAGGATTTCCGGAGGGACTGCTGGACAGAGACCTCAGGGTGTCTCCTCTACTGGACTTGAGAATGGGGTGAGCTGACCTTGGGTCTGTTGTGAGTGGTTTATTTTCCAGAGGGCAAGTCCTTCTGAGAACGGAGCAGCTCAGGGCAGAGAGAGCCTGGTGGCAGAGACGCTGGGCACGGATGACTCTATGCAGTTTCAGTTGTGTCATGGTGGGACAAGTCAGAGCAAGCACAAGCTGTCCTTGTGGTCTGAGGCTCAGATGCTGGGGGCAGACAGGGTTTGGGTTCAGGGTCCCTCCCTCAGCATCCACAGCTTCACTGCCTCCTCAGAGGCTGGCCGGTGGGTGTCCACTGTGGCTGGAGTCCTCTGTGCATCCCCAGAGGGGCCTCCTCAGGTCCCGGGTGTCCCCAGCCATGGCTGCTACTTGTCCCAGAGCAAGAAGCAGTGGAAATGCACCCATGCATGAGCTCAGGGGTGTGGGAGGGCCTGTCCCCACTCCACTGCCACCCTACACGTGGAGCCAAGTGCCTGAGTCTGACCACGTCCAAGAGCACCACAATCAAATGCAAGATTTTCAGAGTCTTCGGACACGCCCTGAAATCATGGCATCCGCAGGCATGAGGGTCGACGGCATGACTTGCATCTCGTGAGCCAAGAACCCCACCACCACCACCCTCTCAATCAAACCTCGTTCTTTATTTCCCCCTCTTTCTCTCTAATAAACCATTGGAGCTAGGCCTTCCGTCACTTTCAGCAGACAGAGAATCCTAACTGACACAGAAATGAAGTTTATGGCTCTTCGCTGGGAGCACGGTGTCCCTTCTGATCGGTTGTGGCTGTCAAGTTATGGTCTGATTCCTGACGCTGGAGGGCTGCTGTGTGCAGAACATCGGGGCTTCCGAGAAAATCAATAGTGAGAGCCCCCATCTCCCCACATGCTCACCTGGGGAAGCGATTCATCTGGACCTGGCTGCAGGAACGTGCAGGGCGGCCTCATTCACCTCTGCGTCCTGAGCGTCCAGGGAAGAGCCTGCAGTCAATGAGACGTCGCGTGTGCAGTTGCTGAGAGGATCGCCTGCTGCCGGCCCACTGCTCCGGGTGAGCCCGGGTCCAAGATGGCTGGAATTGGCTTCTCATACGTCCTTTTGATAGCAAGGAGCCCTCAGGCAGAGAGGCCACCCTCCAGTCGTGGCACTGCTCCTGGGGGAGAGCGTGGTCACAAGGCTCTGTGATGAGTGACGTCCAGCTCGCCCCGCCATGGGCAGCAGGCCTGCCTCTAACAGACCCGCTCCTGTGTGGATCCGAGGGACGCAGTTCACCAGGGCTTCCAGCATCCCCTGCGGCTGTGTGGCCCGAGGGCCCTTAACACGAGCCCCGATCGATACTGGCTCTGTGAGCACCGTGTGCGCAAACCACTCACTTTACTTATCTCTTCATCTGCACACCTACTGACTCTCCCAGGAAGAAACCAGGAGCCCACCTGCTTGATGCCCCTGGGATTGGGAATGCTGAGTCCCGTGACTCGGTCCTTTGAATTCATTTCAGGAAACACTTGCTGTATAAATCCCCCCCACACAATGTGCTATTTACAGACCACGCCACACGAATGAATGAGCGCATTCAGGTGCTGCATTGGGACTGAATCCTGACATTCGGAGCGGTGGGCTTCACAAAGCCCCGAGGGCCTCCATCACTGAATTCCATCCTCGTGCCGGAATGAGATGCTCCAAGAGACGCCCAGGCCCTAAGCTGCAGAATCCAGAAGGTCACTCTGACCTTCACCTGCCTTTCCCCCCTGAAGCACCGTCATGAAGAAATCCTCTGACATCTCCCTCCTAAAACTAGGTCACAGAATCTTCATTCCACAGGGATGCTGCCCATGCCCAGGGGCCCCGCAGAGTCCCCCGCCACTGGTGTTGCTCAGTTCTGTCCCATGTGTGACCATCAGGCCGTCTGTTAGGTGCAATCATGTCTATGCTCCCCTTCTCCATGAACTGAAGCCTGAAAACACAGCTTCCCGGGCTTGGGGTCTTCGTTCCTGAAGGCTGCCATGTATGTCACACGCACCTTCAGTTACGTGACCCTGCTTTGCTTTTCTCTTGTCAATCTATTTTTTCATGAGGCTGTCAGTCACAGACCTTGCTGCTGTGGATGAGGGAAAGGTGTTGCTTTTTCCCACGGTGATGACCTTGACAGTGAGATACGAGCCTGCAGAGCAGAGGGCCTCCCCAGCACTGGCTGCTGCCTCCAGGATGGCGTCCAGGGTGTGCCCTGTGAGGCCCCTTGGTGCACATGGACAGGGAAGGTCAGGAGGCCATACAACCTTGGCCAGTGACAGCTGGAAGGAAGCCAGGCTGCAGTGTGGCCCAGACCCTGTCACCATCCCCAGGCACCCCCCAGTTGGTAGGGGATCCACCTGAATCCAGAGGCCTCAGCACAGCCTTTGACAGCAGCTGGGCTTTGAACCCTAACCCTGGGGCTCGACACCTGGTTCTCCCAGTCCTGCAGGAGGAAAGAGGGAGCAAAAAGCTCCTGTGGCTGCCGTGCGGATTGCCAGGAATGTAGCTGCTTAAAACATCACACCCTGTCCCTGTTCTGGAGGCCCACGGTCTGAAGTCAAGGGATAGCAGGGCAGGCTCCCTCCGGAGGCCTCAGGGGAGAGGCCTTGCTGCTAATCTTCAGAGGCCAGCTGCATTCCTCCATTCAGGACCCTTCCTCAAGTCGGTTTCAGCTGTCTGTCACTTCTGCTTCTGCAAGTCAGATCCGCCTCCGCCCCTCTCGTGAGGACCCCTGAGATTTCACTGGGCCTCCCGCTCTCACCGGTACCAGGCAAGGAATTTACTCAGAGGCTGCAGGATCCAGAGCGCAAACACACTGGGGTGAAGGTGGCAGTGGGTAGGAGGTGTTCTCAGTCCGCACAGGGAGCAATCTCAGTTGCCCACATTTTCACGGACCTCGGTTTCATGTTCCATCACAGGGGGGTGACGTTTTTGCCAAATGATCTAGAGTTAGGGTAAGCAGAGGCAAAACACTTGGACGAGGCTGGTCTGAACGTGTCCGTTAGCAAACGCGAGACATCCCTCAAGATGATTCATTTGTACAGCATTATACTGAGGGAGATTGATGCCATTTCCTAACTGGTAGGTTACAGTGCTTTAATGAAGAGGGGATGGCTGAAGATAAAGAACCAGAGGGGATTAAGAGGCCCCAGCCCTTGTGTGTGTGGGGGGGGAGGGAACACTGCGGGTTTGTCCCCTAAGACACCAACAGGCCACCCAGGAGGACCAGCTTCAAGGGTGTCAGGCTGTTTCACTGACCCATGTTAAAACAGCACTCGACAATAAATACTAAATGAAATTTTCCTTCCCATGCAAAATTCAATTCACATCTTCCCATAAATCCTGCCTGAGGCCTCCGATACAATTTCTGAGGCTCATAACCCCATCACAAGGTCACTCTGAAACGAGTTTGGAGGCAGCTGACTGTGGGGCAGGCATGGTGGACCAGGGAACAGGGAAATCATGAGCAGCTTCTTCTGGATGGTATTTTACGCTTTCAGAGTAAATCCAGTTTCTCATGCCATCAACCACCTCAAAATGGGTTGCTCGCCGTTCTTCTTTGCCTGATTTTACTGCGTCTCCCAGGCTAACTGCCCGATGGAACAGATGCATTCAACTTACCTTGCCGAAGGGCAGTCGGTCCCTGCAGGGTGTAGCTTACGAGCACTTCAGCTATTCCTTATTCCCAAGCAAAGAGAAATTAGCACCGTGATTCTCAAGTCAACAGAAACGTGTTGAGGTATTCTATTGCAGGATCATCGGAAGGCAATGATTTCCAAAGAAGCCTCTTCTTCCAGGGAGAGTCAGCAGTTTCGTTCCTAAGACCTCTATGGTTACAGCCACACCAACCCCAATTTTGCTCCTGAAGGAAGGGTTTATGTTTCTCCATGGTGGTAATAGGAGATTAAAACTCCAGGGTGCACCTTTTGCAATGGATAAAAGTAACGCATGCTGCTTGGAGAAGACGTGGAAACTCTCCATACTTGGAAGGAAGAGGCTCCACGCTGTGCCAGTGCAGGTGGGCTTGGGCTTCGTCTGACCTCGCTCCTCTCAGGTGCACGCCCAGAGCACGGCATCACAAAGCCGGTGACGGTTTGAGCTCAGGAGGTAAAACATCCCCCACAATCTCTCTGTCATTAAAATTGTGCTCTAACTTTAAGTCTTGTGTCTAGATTTTGTGTGTGTGTGTGTGTGTGTGTGTGTGTGTGTGTCTGCAAATGCACATGCATATGCTTTTCATCATGGTTATTAACTTATCAGCTCGCTAATCTATACATTATACTCTATGCCTTTTTAACAGACTAGTAATTGACAGTATCTTCCCAGGCCAGGAAATTTTTTCCACACCATTTTATCAGCTCCGTTACATTTTGCTGTGTAAATTTGCGAAGGATGTTTAATCATTCCTCTCTTCCTAGCAGTGAGGGGATTTCAGATTTTTCTATTATTAATACCAATGTAGAAACCATGCTATTTCTGACTATTGATTGAAGATAAATTCCTAGAATATAACAGCCAAAGATCAACAAACACTTCAGTGAATCTTGGCACCTGTGGGACATGCTGCTCTTCTTCTTCTTTTTACTTTATCTGATTGATTGATCAACAAATTGATTGATTGTGGTGCTGGGGATCGAAGCCTGACTCGCACACATGCAGGGAAAAACCTATTGCTCTTGGGCATAGGAAGTTCTGCGGCATTTTCCTGCTGTTTACAGTTACATTTGTGAAGCTTTAACACATCTACACTCCCAGCTGGGGCTTCAAGAAGCTTAGGCTTCCACATGGTGAAGACGTGCTTGCTCTTATCTGTGTTTTACCCCATTTGAAGACACTGGGCTTCTTTAAGGGAAAGGTTACTAATCTGGTGTGTACAGTTTTGGAACTCAGGGGTCTATGCACTTGCATGGGAAAATGCATCTGTATTTTTTTTAGCCTCAAATGGAAAGCAGCGCATCCTTCAAACATGAGCATGCCAGCAAGGGCAGTGGGGATGGTGGCTTTTCATCTCCAAAGTCACGGGGTCTCCGCGCCTCACTGCATGGTAACAGGTGTCTCCCTCAGCCCTCCCCTGGCAAGCGTCTGCAGTCTCAGCATCACGAGACCTGCGGCTGGGCCTCATTTCCAAGCTTCACTCTGGATGCAGAAGAATAGGCCATGTTGCAGTTTTCAATCTATTTTGAAAACTGCATTTCAACATATTTGAATTCCTCGGTCTATGAACTGTATTTTATGAAATTAAAAACATTATTCTGGGAAAAGATGCACAGACAACACAGGACTGTCAATGAAGCCCAAAGTACCTGAAAAGGAAGGACCTTTTCTTCAGAGGCTGCAAGGAGCAAGTGGAAGGAAATAGATTTGCAAGGGAAAAGCAGTGTGCAAGTTGCCAGGGGCTCTAGGAATGGAAGAGACAGGTAGGTAGTCAGGTAGGTAGGTAGACGGACAGATAGATGATTGATAGATAGATGATAGATGATGATGGATAGATAGATGATAGAAGACTGATGATCAATAGATGGATAGATAGATGACTGATAGACCTCTCTGCCTCTCTCTCTCTCTGCCTTCTGGGGGTGCTTCAACCAGCTAGACATTCATAACTGCAGGCCCCAGCTACCTGCTTTCCTCGTCTGGCTCAGAGAGCAGAGCAGTCTGACCGCCCGGTGGCTGGTGGACCACATGCTTCCCCTGCGGTCTTGGACCCCTGCCAGTGTGAAGACGGTGCCAGGGAACAGTCCCAACTGATGAAGCTGTTAGGTTGCTGCCCAAACTCTGACAGATCGAACATGTTGCTGAAAGTGCACAATCGAGCCCTGGCCCTGAGCCCAAGTCCCCAATTGTCAGAGCAACTCCATCCCCAGCCCCTCACCAGGGACACCTGGGAAGCTCCCCACACTCTCCGAGGCACCCTGCACGTAAGCGCTCCTGAGAACCACCTTGGGCTGGTCACCTGCTGTTCGGTGCTTTGGGACCCCAACTGGCACCATCCAGGGACAGTTTGGGGCAGTCCCAGGAGGGAACTCCCCCGCTAGCATTTTTGGGGTGACTCACGCTGTAGTTTCAACAGTGATTCAAATTGGTAAAGCACCCTTGCCCCTGACCCCAACCCTCGGCTTCCCTGAGGCTCAGTCTGGAGCACACGACTATGTCCCAGCAGACCTGCTGAAGGGCTGCTGCCCCACAGGTGCCACTGACCCCCAGGGGACTTGACCTGCATCTCCATGAGATTGATCCCCTCCTCCATTGTCTGACCTTTGCAGTTGACCTATGAATCCAGAGCGTCCTATTCTTCTGCTTTGTGATAAAATGAACTCCCTTTTACCAGCATTCAAATGCCAAAGGACTTAAAGGAAGGGGTGATCTTGACGTAGACACAGCAGACACCACGAAAGCATGCTACTGTCGGAGCTGGGAGACCAGGGCCAAGCTCAGCCATTGGTATTCCATGAAAACTCCGGCTTTTAAAGATTTCAGGAAATCTATGTGCACCTGGAAGGCTGCATACGTTGAAACCCATCTTCACTTCTCAATATTAAATACAAACTCAATCGCCCTCTCACGTGGCTGCTGCAGACACACACGGGGGCTCCTTCCCTTCAATGGCTCCACGCAGGGTCTCTCCCTGCAGATCCGCTGCAAGAAGCACCTACGAATGAAATAAGATGCTGCTCCAGCTCACACATCATGTGCCTCCGTGAGGACAGTAGAACGCACTCAGAAGGTCCCCAGGCCCAGACATTGTGCAGGGGTGATGCTAAGTGGCTGCGGACAAAGAAGTCCCGGACCCAGTGTCCACCGATCCAGGAGGAGGACTCTTCACCATGGTCCCAGCTGAGTTTCTCCGCACAGTTCAGAATCGATCCTGATACAATTACATCTCATATTGGTATTCTGTCCACAGAGGAGAAACTCGGCTTCTCTGGGGTATTTTAGCATTCACATTGTAGGACAGGAGGTCACTGGCTTTGCCGTGGGCATCGAAGTCATCCCGGCCTCCTAATTCCACAGCAGAAAAACTGGATCTGCCGGTAAGACAAAGATTAAGTACCCAGAGCCGCCTGCATTTCCTGATTGGAATCTTTAAAGAAACAAACCTCTTCAAAACAGCGAGATGAAAAAACTTTCACTGCTACCTATAATTAGGCTGGCTGGCTCATGGAACCCTTCTCCTGCCTCTGATCACAAAGTTTTTAGAACTTGCAGAAGAGTCAGGTTACTTTTGAAAAAGGAAAATGAAGGAGTAGCTCAGAAGAAAATGGAGGTAGCCAGGGGCTCAATAACTCAGCGGATCCCAGTGAGAAGTGAAAATCAGTTGACTCAGAATCAGATCCGGGAACCCTGAGAAAATACAGCCCCAACACATGCCATCGGGAGCGGCTGACTTCTTTGGCTCAGCACCATGCTCTTGAGGCTTCTCTGGGTTTTGAGTAAACTGACGGCATGTTCCTTTTCATTTCTGAGCAGCATCCAGGGCCCAAATGTGCACCAGTGATGGGCACTGGGAAGCTTCCTGTTTGGGGCTATGATGTGGAAAAGGCAAAATTATATTGACAGAAAAGAGGCCATGCTTGCCTGGAATTGGGGCAGACACAGGAATTCAGTACACAGAGGCCCAAGCAAAGCAATACTGGGGTAGAGGAGTAGGAGAACTGGACCGTGGTGAAGGTGGGCCCCTGGACACACCTCCTGCTCTCCCTGAGTGCAAGCTTGGACCTAGCTAATTGCACAATGAGCATTTTATACTAGGAGCTAAAGAAAAAGCTCCAGGTAGACACGCAAAGTCCCACCTTCATTGCTGGTTTCTTGGTGTTAAGCGTAACAGGGTTAAAAGACTAGGAAGTCACAGGGAACACCCTGACCTGTTGGCTCACACCTGGATGCCGGACGCTGTCAGAAGAAAGCCTCTCGTAGAAACGACGTGAAGCCCAACCTGTATATTTAAGCAATAAAATAAGCAAGCCTGTCCCAGGGAACAATCGGGGTGAAATTTCTAGAACATTCAAAGTGAGATGGCATTTTTCACAGTGGGTTTGTAAGTAAGGCCTCTTTGGATGGATCCTGTAATCTTTTGTTTCTTTCTCTAATGTTCCATGGAACACTATTATCTTCTAAACTGCTCCCCAGGCCCTCAAGAAACGGATCAACCCCAACACAGCATCTGCTCCCTCAGGCTGAGCCACCAGGAAACCAGGGCCGGCAGGACATTTGTCAGGATGCTCAGAGCATCTAGGTTCACCTGAAGGGCTGGGGAGCCCCAAGCCACCAAAGGGACACCTCCTGGCCAAGCACATGCCCCTCCCTGAGAAACAGCCACGGCGCTCAGGAGGAGCGCAGTGCACCCGGCTCTTGGCGATGAACACATCGGAACCCCAGTGACTACGAATATTTATGATCCTCAGTACATAAAAAAGCTCTCTTATGGTTTGTAGGGGCATGCATTTCACATATGAGCCTAGGTACGCTGCGGGAAGACAGATGCAGGTCTATGATCACGCACCTGCAGATACCGACAGGGCATAGTGTGAGTAGTGATGTCTCTCTCCCTACGGGATGGACAGGATGGATGCTGGAGATTTCCACCCTCACAGGGGCCACGAAGGTCTGTGCATAGGAGCGCCCCTCCCACGCACCCACTGGCTGAAGTTCAAGTTCAGAAACATGCATGAGGAGGAACAGCAGCCCAGACGACGTTACACATGGAACGTCGGGGCTCACGCTGGAAGCTTCTGCCACCAGAGAAGTCTTTGACGACTCCCGTGAACAGCGAGTATTTTTCTTCTTTCCCTGAAGCAATGGCGGGTTGGTCGTCTCTGCAATGACAACCCCACAGCAACCAAGCATTAGCGGCGACCTTGTGCGTCTGGGTGCCGTGGTGAGGCATCATGGTGAACACCAGCTAGCGGCCTCCTATAATCGCTGCTGCTGGGTTATTATTCACGCTGCATTCGTAGCTCCAGTGGAAAAAGCGGTCGGCGTTGTGATATGAGGGTGCTCGGGAGAGCCCATCAAGCACCGAGGCAGCTCCCGCGCAAAGAGCCGGCAGCCGTAACTCACTGCCGTTTCCCACGGAAAGTGGATGTTAAATAATTTAATTCTAGATTGGTTTCCCTACTTGGAAATGGGAGCTATTAAATACCAAATGTATGGATGTAATAAAAGTGAAGCAAAACAAGGGTAAATTAAGGCAAGCCGCCATTCCTTGAGCTTCTGCAGAACCAGCTGGGATGGGCGTCAGGAGGGGTGAATGGGCGTCCGTCGCTCCATGGAGAGCTGGGCTCCTGACTCCCCCGAGCTGAGCACCCCTGCCGGCCGCGTTGCTGCCTCCGTGCTGGGGCTCTGCCTGCAGAGGAGCTGTGCCCATGGCCTGCGGCGCAGAGGGGCCGACTCAGGGCCACCTGCAGAAGACCCGGGCTCTGTCCTCCCCATGACCACGGAGTCCTGCATCTGTGTTTTCCAGGAAGGCCATGTCCTGGCCTCCCCTATCCCACATGAACTCGGTGCTTCCCTCTGAAGTGACACCTTCCTGTGGGGTTCTTTAGGTAACTATGTGACCGGTCACGCTGTACATGCTGTTCCAATTTCCCCTCCCTCTGCCCCCAGCCCCGCTCTCAGGTCAAGGTAAGAACCTGCTCACAGAGGCAGCTCATCCTCCGTAATTGTGCAGAAGGCTCACAAATGAGCCTTTATTTAAAATGTTTTTTAGATTTTATTTGTTCTGATTAGTTGTCGGTGGCAGTAGAATGCATTCATACATTTAATAGATCATCTATAAAGAGAGTGCAATCTCCCATTTTTCTGATTATACCTGCTGCGGGATGAACGATCCTTTCTTAAAACTTATTCATCTCCTAAGGGACACTTAGGTTGGTTCGTACCGTTGGATACGTTTTTAAATGGTACAGTGAGCGCCCACGTACGTGTCCCCCACATCCGAGGCTGGGTGTTTATCTGGAGCCGATGTCCCCAGAACTGCAACGGCAGGGTCACATGGAGGCACATTTTCGATTTCATTAGCCAGACAATGACAGATACATTGCCGCCCTGGGCAAAGCCGTTCACAGTTCCTGCAGGAGTGTGTAAGAATTCTGCCCTCCTCATCCTCAGGAAAAATTGTTCTTATTATTTCCCTCTCCGTTCTGGCCACTATAAACAGGAGAAAGGATGCCCAGCAGCAGAGGGAACAACACCCAGATCACTGGCCCCCTAAAGCAGATGCTGTGCAAACAGGCAGGAAGGAAGGGATCCTGAGTCCAGACACACTGGGGGACACACAGGCAATTCACCTCCTACTGCGGAGTTTTAATTTAGTCTCTGAAGGTGAAAGCACGGTCCATGGTCCAGGCAGACTCGGGAGTGAGCACTGCCCACACCCACAGGCATGGTGACAGTCCAAGAATCACCAGGTCCTCTCGGGGTGCTTGGACGGGTTCGTGGTGTGTGCTTGCGATGCACATGGTCCCCGACAGAGCAGGAAGCAAGCTCCTCCTGCAGCAGGCAGAGAGGCCTGGGGTGTGCCTCTGCTGACCTGCAGCCAGCCCAGGGGAGCAGCAGAATTGTGAGGAAGAGACCTAGATTCCCCGAGTCTCAGTCCCCGTCCGTTCCTCTCCTTCAAGGAATCCCCACTACCACAGGGCAGGTGTGTCCATGACAGCCCAGCAGCGAGGACACTGTGTCTGCTGAAGAGATGGAGAGGCCACAGTCGTCCACAAGGAAGGACACACCATCCTGACAGCTTCATGCACTGGCTCAGACTTGCTTCTGGTTTAGAGTTTTGTTTTCTGGATGTCGGAAGAGTTGAAGTCTCTTGACAGGTTGCTGGAAAGTGATCTCTAACCAAAGAATTACGGGAGTTGAGAAAAAGCAACCCTGGCGACCTTCACTTCCCACCCCGAGCCCATCACCCTGAGCAGCAGCAGAGAGGCAGGGTCGGGATCACTTTCCCCAGCAACACCGAGTGTCTAAATGACCAGGAGCATCTCCAAGATACGAAATCCTTGCCTGAGACAAAAATAGGCATCCCTCCCTGGCCTCAGATATGGGCGAGCCACTGGACAGAGCCGGTGTCCCCAACTGCAGTCACTCCTCAATCTTCTAATCAATGAACACTCAGGAGTACCCAGAAACGATTTCCACTGCCACTCTGCAAGGAAACTACTTATTTTCTTCAGTTTTCCAAATCTCATCTTTTTCTAACTCAGGAACAATCCCTGCTCACTCAGGAAATTTTCAAAGACACACACACTGAGCTGAAGATGGGGAAACAAGACCCTCAGCTAACACGCCACTCGGGCTGATGTCCTCAGCCCAACGCCTTCCCCATTGTCCATCACCAACATCCATCACCATGATCTGATCTGATACTTTTATTTCCCCCAAAGAAACCCCACATCCATCAGCAGTCACATCGGGTCTCCATCTCTATGAATCTGCCCGTTCCAGGTGTGCCATCTAGATGATCGAGTACATGTGTGGTCCTTTGTGTCTGGTTCAATGCCTGGGGCACTTGTTTCCATGACCCTCTGTGTTGTCATAAGATCAGCACTTCTCCCTTTTAATTGCTGGGTAATATTCCCTTCCTTGGGCATGCTGGTATGGTGCTCTGTCCTTGAGGCTAGGGTCGTGTGCACATCCTGGCCATCGTGAGCAGGGCTGCAGGCACACTGATGTGCACACCTCTGCCAGGCGCTGGCCTGCAGGCCTCTGGGTGTGTGCTGGTGGGTGGGGCTGCGGGGCCTGAGGTCACACCAGCCCTTCCTGCTCTCTTCATTGGCTCTCCTCACTCCCTGGTTCTCTAGGAACAGCCCTTTTTACTCTCACGGATTCTTCCTTTTCTTTCTCAAATTTCTCCTCCTCCTAGAGTTCACGCTCAACTACACCCACCTTACTTTCTGGAGTAGTGAATCCAGCAGGTTCAGCTTCTCACCTCTGTTCCCATCTCCAGCACCTGACACAGGGGCCCGTGGGCAGATTCTCGAAGGAACGAGGCTTGGTTTGAATCTGAGAAGACAGACCAAGTTCTGAAATCCTCTCTCTTCCTGCCTTTGTCTTGGTGTTTTGAGGTTTTCCCTAACTTATGTCTCACAGTGAATCATTCACGTGTCTCCAGGTATCCTGCCAGGAGAGGCCTCAAGATGCACTGGGGTCCCTCAGCGACTGAGCCCCTGATGGTCACCTGTGCAGAGGGGGACCCTGCTGGCTCTGGCAGGCTCACGCCCACCAGTGGACCCTCCGCTGCCTGTGTGACGAGATGCTCCTGATCCTGGACCCCTGGATCCCAGGTCCCCGCCAGCACCCCTGGTCCTGTCTTTATCTCAAAGGCCCCATAGAGACGGGCTCGCATCCTCCTGCAGCCTGCCCCTTAACCAGCATGCCTCTGCGGCTCCAGTGCCGTGCTGATGCGAGTTTCCATGGGAACCTGGGAGCAGGAGGCCACCCTGAGGTACTACCAACACTCCCCCCTCTTCCTATTGGAACCCCACAGCGTTCCATCTCTACAAATCTCTTGAACGGAGGTGGGTGGCTTCCCGGAACATCCAGTGGGCTCTTTCTTGTGCGGGTGGGATGCTGGTTCTGACCTGGACATGCTCCCTGCACAAGTGGTTTCCCAAATCCCTTTGAAGTCTGGGGTAGAAACGTGGTCATGTTCTGACTAACGGGAAGCAAGATAGACAATGCAGTCAGCAGGAAGGTGATTTAAAAAGAGTTGTCCCCACAAGGACCTTTTTCTGTCACTTTTCTTTGGCCTTCAATGCAGATGCAATGACTGGCACCCCCACAGCCATCTTATCCATGAGGACGTCAGCCATGCGTCAGCATGACAGGTGCCTGGGACCTTGACGGTCAGAGGAGCTGCTGGAGCAGCCCTGGTCAGTCTGCACCATGGCTTCGTTTATGTGAGAGACATTTCTATCTTATTTCAGTCATTCTTATTTGGTTTAAAAAATAAACAAATGATCCTACTCCTAACAAATGTAGTTTGAGGCTTGTTTAGCAATCAGTAGTCATCCTAACATTATAAATTCAAGATTTTTCAATCATATCTGGCTGGATCTGAACTACCAATTAAATATCAATTCCTCTTTATTTATGATAGCTCATTCTATTCCTTAAAACACATTTGTTTCAAAATGAAGCCCACTACCTATTGGAAGTGGAAAGTCGGTACTGTATGGAATAAGCAGATGACAATTACAAGAGATTAAACTGTGCACTCTTGCTGTCGACAAGACATTTGCAAGGGTCTGAGGCTTTAAAGACACAAGGTACCTGAAGGGGATGGATTTCATCCACCCCACAGCCTCACTGGGGATGGAGAGCATCAGCTTCTGCCCCTTCCCAGGTCTGTGTGCCATCTGATGTCACCCAGGATCAGCCATGGTGAGCCTGGGCAACTCTGGTGTCAGGAGAATGCAAACAGGGTTAGGGTTAGGGTTAGGGTTAGGGTTAGGGTTGCTACCTACTTACCCGAGTGGATGCAGGGCCAAGGCGTGCAAGACTCTGAAATGCAAAATGGAATTCGAGGGGCAGAGAGTGATTGTTATCTGCGTCTCTTCTGGAACGGACCTGGTGTGACTTCGTCAAAAGCAATCTGAGAGCCGTGATAGCATTCATGTCAGTCCTGTTAGGATGAGATGCTCAGCCACCCAGCTCTTCAAACAAGGAAGATGTGTTTCAGGGCAGATAAGGGATCTGCCCTTGATCCCGCTGAGCTCGTCACTCCCACTAACGTGTCTCCTTAATCCACAAAATTACACCCGTCACAGGGACTTAACTTCATTAACGCGACTTCCTGATCCGTGGGTGATTATCGGCGATACAGAGCCTCCTGTGCATCCCGGTGACCACACTGCCACTAAGAATAACAGCAGAGCATGCAGGACGCTCAAAGGACGTGGTAAGGAAAGCAGCCCTGCGGCAAAGCCGCTCCCGTGGTTAAAACGGTCACTGCAGGACACGCTTCCCTGTCGTCCTTACGGAGAGGATACCTCCTCCCGGCCCTTCGCTCCTGGCCACGCTGGGGCCTGGCTTCCCTTCATGGAATCATCTAAAGCTGAAGTAAAATGAGAGTTTCCAGGGAGCACAACAGTGGAACATACGAATAGATACATTGTAAAATCACTGCTACATTGTGTACATCTCATGAAACAGGTGACAGCACGCACTGGAGAAGTCTCAGGAGCCCACGGGCTCCTGCAAACAGTCATTAACCTCCAGCCTTCCCCAGCTTCCAGCTCGCTCCTCAGGAGCTGCAGTCCCTGTGCAGTCCCTCCTGGGACATGGTCTGCTCACGGGCGCGCCCCTCTCTGTGACCCTGGATGGAGCCTCAGTGCTTGCGCTGCTAAGCACTTTACAGTTTCAAACAGGTAGGTCGGAGGGCATTCAGCGTGGGTGCACGCAGCTTTTATCTCACTACATACGCTAAGCGGGGATGTGGTCTCCTCCCAGCACTCCCTTCAACAGACATTTATAGACAGCCCTGCGTGTGCCTGGCATGCCGTAAGGACTGGGACCCGGCTGCAAACCCACCTTGACTCCTAAATCCAAGCAGCTGCCCCCTTAGGCTTCCCTAGCAAGCAACGCCTGCCTGGCTGTTTGCAATGACCCCCCTCAGCAAGCGAGTCTTAATTTACACGTCACGTACACCATGTGCATGTAGGAGCACTTAGACATATGGAACCATCTCTCACACACATCCATGTGCACATAAGCACCTTCCATGAGCACACACAACACGCTACACGTACATTCATGCTCTTTCTATTTCCTACTCTGAAAGCAAGTTTCCATTCCTGGCATTGGAAATTGTGAGGGATGAAGATGGTTCCCTAGGTGGATGGTGTGAGGTTACCAGACCTTCTGGCAGACCCCGCACGTCCCATCAAGGTCCTGTCTCTTAGAGAAGACAACGACCTGGATGAAAGAAGAGCCAGGGTCAAGCACCGCCCATGTGCATCTAGAGACTCTCTGGAGGGGTGCAATCTCGATGTCCACAGAAAAGTGGCTTGCACGTCCACGGGCCACAGCTGCCCTCAGAGAGTTCTATCCTTCCCCTCTGTGCCCAAGACAAACTCCATTTTAATCAGAAAGTCCAAAGAAAACATTTTTAAAAGTTTAATAATCATTCAAATCCTTTTGCAATTCACAGACAACATTACAACTGCTAATGCAAGTCACTCAAGACAGCAGACGGCAAGATATCATGAGCGAAAATATAAATAAAAGAGCACTGGTTGAGACCCCTCCCCCCAAACTTACCCCCTCCTCTTCTGGCGAAGAACAAAATTATCCATCCATCCATCATCCATCCATCCATCATCCATCCATTCATCCATCCATTTGTCCATCCATCTGTCCATCTGTCCATCTACCCAACACAAAGGAAGCCTTCTGTAGACAGAGCACCCGTGCCCCACAGCACCTTGCTGGCACCAACATGGACACACATGTAGGGTCATCAAATTCATCCTCATAGCCACTTGACTGCATGACCACCAGGCGCAGAGCTCGGAACTCAAACACACCTTCCTCTTTCTCCTCTCATTGGCTCCACCAGCAAATCTTCAGGGGGAAAAAGGAAATCTTCAAATATGAGAGGAAGAGAGGAAGAGCACAAGCAAGGGCTGCAGAGGACCCAGATTCTCAGCTCCAACATTGAGCAAAGGACACAGAAGGGAATTCAGATCAAACCCTGACCTGGGTTCACGTGCTCCTTGGCAATGAATCAAGGAAAAAATAGTAAGAACCATCAACCAAGATTCATTACCTCTGTATTATAATAAATAATGGAAAATGAATATATTTCCCAAACATGGAGCTATGAAGTTTAAAACTTCATTCTAGAAATAATGGGTTCCATAACCAGATCCACCTTTCATTATTGTTCAAATATTCAGCAATATAAAGAGCAAAAAGAAATCTAAAAGTGACAAAAATGTGACCAGACTAGGAATTCTCCAGAGTCACAGTGAGGTTCTGGGAAAGCGGAATAAATCAGAATCTACCGAGTCTCCAAGTCTCTCTCTGCCCAGCCGTGAACTGATTGTTTCTAATTTGGTGGGCATCAGAGACAGATTCCGGTTTTAATTTCTCCCCAGAGTGATTCTCAATTCTCTGTAATTCCACAGCCAATAGCTCCCCATCTTCTCAGAAAATGCCTGCGCGCAAACACCATCACACACAGCGCTCCAAACCGCACCGCAGCGTGGCAGGGTCCCCGCACAGGGAGGATTGCGCTCCAGCCTTGGGCACTTAGAACGCGGGCCACGCCGCAAGACGCGCGGACTCTGGGCTACACAGGAGGTGTAGCATCCGGTGTGGACCATTCCACCTACCCGGAGCAGGCCCACTGTGAGTAAGAGCCCACGTTCCCCGGGGAAGGAGCCCATCCGGCCTACCGCGAGCACCAGTAACACCAATACCGCCCACCAAACGCAGACGCGCGCTGCGCACGCGCTCCGCAAATCTGGACAAAGGCCGCCCCCACCGCACAGGTGATGAGCGCGCTCTGAAGCCCAGGTGGGACTCACCTGCTTTCCGAGCTGGCGGACTTCCTCTGACAGACGATGACAGCGGGCGCGTACCTCCCCGTGTACTCCGCGCGCTCCTGGACCTCCCAGACGGAAGGGCTGCTGGCTCGCACGGCCACGATGTGCACGCCCTTCTTCACCTTGGCCCTGTTGGAGACAGGAAGCGTGTCTGAGACGGCTCAGGGGGTCCCGGCCTGCTGGGGGGAAGGGGTGAGCCCACTCTCAGGCCGCTGCCCTGAAGGCTAGAGCTCACAGTTAAATGTGAATTGCCACCGCCTCCCGCCCCGCGCCCTTCGCAGGCATCCCTAGCTTTAATAAGGAGCCCTGGTCGTGCACCGGCCTGGAGCAAAGCAGAGACGGAAGGAAACAGTATCTTCCTACTGGTTTATGCCTTTAATTAAAACACCACACACACACACACACACACACACACACACACACACACACCCCTGCCTGAAACCCTTTACGCTGGGAAAACTAAATTGAAAAAGGAAATGAGCTAAAAATGCAAAAGTACAGGTTCTAATGAGGATGCATCTTCCTCCAGAGGCTCCCAAGTGCCGGCAAGTGAGGAAGGAACACTTCCTTTCCTTGGTCTAATTTCCCCAACGGGGCTCCAAGTTCAGGACAATGCTGAAGCTGAGGCAGGAGGGAACACAGTGGCCCCGGGCACCCGTGGGCACCGATCTTGTCTGCACGGGTTCTGCTCTTTCTGTGTCCCATCAATGCTGCCACTGCAGTCCCCATGATCTTGTCCACCCTGTCATCTCGCTCCTAGTTATGGAGGGCTTGCCACACCCTGGATGTGCCGCTAAATTCACCAGGATCTTATTTCCTTTCGTTCTCACAAATGCCCTCTGTGGGCAGGACTATTTTAATTTTCCCTGAGCAGAGGAGGACCTGGGTTTCCCTCCACTCATGGCAGGGCACAGGATCTGCCTGCAGGCACCCAGTGCTCCACTGGCCTCACAGTGAGCTGGCCAGTGTCGGTGAAGCCAGAATTGGACAGGCAGTTAGTGTAGAAATCAGAGAATCTGGTCAATCGAGGAATGGAGGCCATCAGAGTCTGGGAAGTTGGAGACGCCCCTGGGAGGTTGGAATGTCAGTGTCTCCAGAGCCCTTTGATCACCAAGGTTACCTGCTTAACTGCCCCTCCCCAAAGGCTGCAGGCAGGGGGTTGCTAATTAATGCCTCCAGGTCCCCCACCTGAATCTCCATGTGGCCCTTCCCCCTGCCATTCACACCTCACCTTTTTGCTGTGTCACCACTGCCATATGGGCAGGAAGGAGAGATAAGGGTCAGAGGAAGGGGCAGAACAAAAGAAGACCCTAACCTATAAAAGAGGGGGGGTGTGCTCACTTCTTGGGGATTCTAGAACATCAGCCATGGCCCCCTTCTCCCACTCGGGAGAAGTTTGTGTTACTACTTTTAAGTAAAACCAGCTTAACATGCGTGCCTTGGCGTGCTTCTTTGGCGTTGTACTTCAACACCGGAGGAAGCAGAACTCGTCACTGGTACACGGTGGTATCACCGGGGTTGGGGATTCCACTCCTCTCACACTGTCCACTACTCAGCCTTGGTCATGTGATCTAACGCCTACACAACCTTAGGCAAGAGAAGACTCTATCAGAGCCCTGGGATGGGGCATCTGCCATCTGTCCCTCCAGCCAGGGAGGGGTAGGTGATGTGCCCAAGGCACCAGGGACTCTATTCCCTGCGGAGAAGCTGGAGGAGGAAGAAGAGAGCCCAGAGCTGGTGGCCCTAAATGTTCCTAATCCTCCCTAAGAAACCTCAAATGGAAGCACGTAGCCAATGGTGAGCTTGTGGAAAGGGCACCATGATCATCTGCACTACTGCATTCATAAGCTGGCCTACGTGTTGGAAGAAACCATGATCCCTGCATGTCTTCTCTTTCTGGTCCTTTTTTTTTTTTTTTGGAACCAGGGATTGAACTCAGGGACACTCAGCCACTGAGCCACATCCCCAGCCCTATTTTGTATTTTATTTAGAGACAGGGTCTCACTGATTTGCTGAGGGCCTCGCTAAGTTGCTGAGGCTGGCTTTGAACTCGAGATCCTCCTGCCTCAGCCTCCCGAGTCTCTGGGATTACAGGGGTGCGCCACCTCGCCTGGCTCTTTCTGGTTCTTTGTGGAAACCATGCAGCATTAGGAAGCTTGGTCACTGAGTGACTGGGCAGCATAGGAGGCAGCACAGGATGGACTGACCCCATGCTCAGGGTCTCCAGGCTGCAGAACGTGTACCCTGAACCCTCGCTGGGTCACAGAGGAAGCAAGTGAGGCCCCTGCTCCTGGAGGCAAGGTGGGGAGAAGGTGTCACTCCCAGGACTGGAACCTGCAGAATAAACCAGACACGCCTGCCCCCAACTCAGGACACTTCAGGAAAGGCTTCCCATAGCAGCCCCAAGGTAGCCCCCCTCAGACCAGCAGGGTGGGCATCTGGGAGCTGGGGTTCAGGACATTCCCCTGGCCCTCGTTGGTAAGGGTGGAGGCTCTGGGCTTAGGTGTGCAAACAGTGGAGCCCGTGCTGACCTGCCCTGTGGGGCCCTGAGTCCCAGGCAGAGGGCATGCAGGTCATCGGTCCCCAGTGGGGCCCTGATTCCAGGCTCAGGTGAGCTTCCCTGGTGGACAGCACTTAGATGTTGTCACTACTGGCTGGGGCATCCTGGGACTGCACCTGGAGAGGGTGCTGGGTGCTGCAGCAGGTCTCCCCTGCACTCAGCCCTGTGATTTTTCCTCTGTGAACTGAGCTTTGTGTCCCCTCGTGGTAATGAATCTTAGCAGTGAGTGTGACATGCTGAGTCCTGTGAATTTTCCTAGCAACTCATTGAACTTGGAGGTGATCGTGGGAGCCCCTAGCACATGCAGTGATTCGACTCCTCTATGAAGAAAGATGGATGGGTCGAAGCACCAGAGAGAGCAGTTGTAGAAAGTGACCTTCGAGCAGGCGCTGTTTGCACGCTGTGTGCGTTAGATAATGACGTGCCGGCGCACGCTCTGAACGCAGTCATTGACAAGCTGGGAACTGGCTGCACAGGCCTCTAGATGCTCCGGTGAAACTTTCCGGCCCCGAGTCCTGATGCCCACTTTGCAGGAACTAAGGCCCCTCCCAATTACTGTGCAGTGGAATTTTACTGAATCACATTTGCTTGAAACAAA
>JAJEJO010046026.1:0-24734 GCA_020662805.1 Glaucomys volans | reverse complement strand
GGCCATGGTAAAGGCCTCCTGCCATCCTGTTGGGAAAGATGATGCTTAAAAATAGAAACAGAGCCCGGCTCTCCCCGGAAGACCCAACGGACTGGGTTAGGTCCGTTTCTATCCATGACTGGGTCCTGGATTCTCCATCGGATCCAGTTGCCATCACTGAACCATGACGACCTGGCCACGCGATAACCATCTCAGCTCCACTCTTCAGCGGCAGGGCTATTGTTTGCCCTTGACAGTTGACTAACTGATGTGATTAGAATATGGCTGAGTTGCTGGCGGCATAGATACCATCTAGGATTGAGCAAAGGGGAAAAGATGCCGCATGCGGATAAGCTAGACAGGAAAAGGCAGACGGAGCCCGAAGCCCAAGGCCCCAGGCGTGGGCCAGGGCTTTGCTTGGTGTGATCTGTCTGTGGGGCAATTCGCTGGCCAAGGGGAGTGTCCCAAGGGTGCACTGAATGGGTGCCACCAGCAGGTCAGTCTGGAATGACCTCATGCTGAGCAGGAGAGATGACAGAAATCTGAGGGATGAAGCTGGAGCTTAAAATCGGAAACGAGGGGGACTGAGCAGGAGTCACAGGGGAGAGATGGCCGAGGAAGCACGGGGGGCTGGAGAAGCACAGGGACTAGCGCGTCAGAGGGGCCATTTTTTTTTTCTTTGCATGTTGGTGACCTCTGCCCTGAGGTTGATTCTGTGATAGTCTGCCATGGACGGGGGAGTTTCCGATGGGTGTAAAGGAATGAACAGGCCTACAGAGTGAATGGTGTCGCCTAGCTGCAGGTCGGGTGTGAGCCAGTGTGGTGGACAGCAAGGCAGCAACAGAAAGTGATCGTGACAAATAGGTCCGATCAAAGCGGGCAGGTTTGTGGGATGGCAGTGTCAGTGTCATCGTCCCCACTGCACCCCGCCCCACACCAGCATTCTCAAGGTGTTTATGCCCGCAGGCTGCTTTCCCTTGTTCACATTCATTTAATAATTAAAAAGCTGAGCAAACTGCAAACTCTCCTGATTGCTCCCACCCTGGAAGAGCACAGGCAAAGTCATGAGCGGGGCCGCCCTGGCAGAGCAGCCAGATCGGCGTTATGGGTCAAGGCGGCACAGGGCCTTTATCGGTATTTTTATTATTGTATTTTGCAGTAAGAGTTTCTTTGGGGAGAGACATGCTTATTTTTTAAAAAATAAAATTTAAAAAGAAATGATTGCTGCATTTAGTTTGAGACTTTTTAAAGATTCGCCTACAGAGCGTGGCTTTCGTGGGTGCGGTTCTATGAATGTCGACACGCACACTGTCCCCTGTGACTGCTGCCATGATCAAGACGCAGGCCAGCTCCGTCACCCCTGAGCACTTCTTGTGCTGCCCCTGTGTGGCCACCTTCGTCCCTGACATGCGGCCACCATTGATTTGTTCTCTGTCACTACGGTTTTCTATTGATTTGTTCTCTGTCACTCTGGAATCTGACCTTTTGAAACTGGTCTGTTTCGTGTAGCGTAAGGTCTTGGACGCGTCCAGGCTGCTGTGCTTCTCAGGTGTCCATTCCTTCCTGTGGCCAAGAGCCCCCTGGGTGGAGCCCTGTACGTCACCTATTCACCCACCAAAAGGCATTTGGGCTCTTCAGTATTTTTAGCAATTTCCAGAACTGTCGTAAACACTCATGTGCAGGTTTTTATGCAGATATAAGTTTTCATTTCTCCAAGATAAATGCCTAGAAGCAGGGTCACAGGTTCCCAGGAGTGTGTTTAGTTTGAGGAGAATGACCACATTTCTCCCGGGGTGGGGGCTCCATTCTAGATCCTCACAACAGCCTGCAGGACTTCCTGTTGCTCCAATCCCCGCCCTCACCTGGCATCGTCAGTATGTTTGATTTTTTTCATTTACCACTCTAATAAAGTAGGTAGCAGTATCTTCTCATGGTTTTAATGTGCATTTCTCTAATGCTGATGATTGAATACCTTCCCATATGCGAATGGGCCTTCTGAACAGCCTTGCTGGTGAAGTATCTGTTCAAGATTTTTCCCCATTTTTTAAAGTTAGGATTTCTTACAGCTGAGTTTGTGAGTTGTTTATTTATTCTAGATGCAAGCTCCTTGTTTTAGATGTCACCTGCAAGTATTTTCTCCTCG
Source organism: Glaucomys volans (assembly GCA_020662805.1). Taxonomy (NCBI): domain Eukaryota; kingdom Metazoa; phylum Chordata; class Mammalia; order Rodentia; family Sciuridae; genus Glaucomys; species Glaucomys volans. Next base: position 22,612 of record JAJEJO010046026.1, on the reverse strand, counting down.
TCTGTAGCTTATCTTTTCATTCTTATAGGAGCTTCTTTCTAAGAGCAGACATTTTTCATTTTGATGAAGACCAGCTTTCAAAGCAGCTGATTTACCCCACCATCTCTGAGCCCTGGGCCCCTTCCTGCTTCTTAAGCTGGAGCTGCACAACTTCTTTGGCTGCTCTGTCTTCATTGATGCCCACTTGGTGTTTTGAGCTGCCTCGAGTCCAGGCATGGGATAGAGAGAGAGAGAGAGGGAAAGTGGCAGACTCACCCCAGGGTCAATGGACTTCGAATTCTGCTCTTCTTTCCCAATTCACTTGTTACTTTCTGACTCTTCAAATAGCTCCTTCCAGCATTATATTGAGCTTTTATAGCTTCAATCGTCAGAAGAGACGAGATGGAGTGTACATCCATCATTTACCTGCAACTGAAACCTGCTGCACCTACGTTTCCATCTTTATCCTTGGAAATGAATGTTACCCTGGAAAGGACTTGGGTACTGAAGTCAAATGTGAGGTTGAATTTTTCTGGCACTCACGCTGTGTGAACTTGGGCATGCTGTTCGGCCTCTATGAACCTACTTTCTCTCCTTGAGCTGGAGGCCCAGTGTACGTCACTGAGTGGCTGTTTTGTTCAACAGGCAACGGACACAGCGCCAATGCGAGAGAGTGCTAAGTCCTGTTCTTTCATTGCTTCCTCTTCTTTGACCCGATGTTGCTCGGCTGTCGCAATGATGGCTGCAACACTGGACGTGTGAGGAGCCATGTTTAAGCTGAGTTTCCAGCACCTCGTGCCTGGGAATTGGTGGGAGGGATAGAAGAGGGTGGTGGCTACATAGTCATAGGCAGCTTCAAACACCAAAACCTCAGGTTCCATCCAAATAGGGCGCTAAGAATCTTTAAAGAAGAATAAACCCTTCAAGGGAACAAGTATGGGATGCTACCATCCTGCTTCACATGTAACTAGCAAGATTCCTACTAATACTCTATGGCAGCTGTGGACACTCATTATACGTGCTTAAGATTGGACAGCACGAATTGCAATACACGTGCATAAAAGCCTAGTTTCGTATTTCCAGCACTAGAAATAAAACAGGATATGGCAGGAATTTAGATTACTTTACAATGGCAGCTATTACTTGTGGGAAGCAAAAGTATGATTCCATAATACATTTATAAAAATCAGTATGTATCTGTGTGTAACAATAGGTCATAGCATAATAATGTATGATATACAGAATATCAAAAGCAAATGCTTTAAAATATTGTTTGAGTCCCCAAATTCTGCAAGTAGATACTTGAGGGTTTGGCAAGGTCGCCTCGTCCAGTTCTACCCGGTGGCCACTACACTCACCCTGCAGAGCATGGTCACTGAATGCTGAGCAGGAGTTCCTCACTCTCCCAGCCAGAGAGGATGTGCCTCTGGTGTTAGCTGCAGCAAGGGCTGAGCAGCCTCTGACTGACCACTCTGGTTTCCCTCGATGCCCTCCATGAATTGTGTGCCCTTCCTATTTCAGCTTCCAGAACACTCAGCTACAAATGTGTGACTTGCCCTTGTCCAGGGACTAGCAGCTTAGGGCTGCTTCTGCAGGTCTGTAGGAAGGGTGTGTCACCCATCTACTCAGGGAGAGGCTTGGGCATGACCCTTCTTCTGAGAGCTCTGCCCTCTTCCCTTCTCAAAACCAGCAGGATGCTGCCCTAAGAAGTCTGGCTGAGGTTCTCATGCATCTGCCTACAAATGCCTCCATTAATCCCCTGCTCTTCAAGACACCAGGAGAGAGTAGGGTGACAGTAGGGTGGAGTGACTTGGAGTTGTGCAGTTACCTGAGCCTGCTTCAAATCCCAGACCGGCCATGGCACACAGTGGTTGAGTACCTGGGTTTCCATTAATAGGAGTGGGCACAGGAAGCCCTCTCCACCCTCTCCCACCTGATCCCTTAGCTCAGACCCCTGTGATATTTCTACGCCTGATTCTGTCTGGATCTGCCCTTTCCTGCACTTACTTAATAGTATCTCTTCTGAACTTGCTCATTTCCCCACGGGTCGTGCCCCCTCACCATGCTCAACATTCTTCAAATCGTTCTGCAAGTGTTGACTCAAAAATTCTCCAGCAGTCTGAGACTCTCCCTGTCACCATGTCACCTGACCTGTTCTGCTCCTACTATGCCCTGGGGAAGGCAGAAATTCCATTTATTGGATAGCCAGGCAGCACCTACTCTATATACAAGGTATTGGGTAGATCACTGGGGGATAAAATAAAAGGGAAGCAAAGAGGTAGTCTTGCTCCTCACGGGCCTTATAGTCAAGAAGGGAAAAGACAACAGTATCTTTGAGGAGGGAACCATGAGAGTCCATGCCATCACGAATATTCAGGATACTCCTGCACAAGTTGAAACCCTTAATTTCCTTCTAATGGTTGTCTCCTACGTCCCTGTGGGAGACTGAGAAGGAAGGCAATGCTGGCATGTGTCCATGCCATACGTTACTTTGTGCCAGGCACTGTGCTCAGTGCTTTATATAAGGTGCTGTCCAACAGGGCTGCATATTGCAAATGCCTAGGGTCCCCTCACTCATTGCGGTCTGCACCCCAATCTATCCAATAGAATTCTTCATGTGCAACTCAGATGTCTGCACTTCAGATGCTTAACACGCAGCTGAGGCTGAGGACCTCTGCTCCCTGTGCTTTGTATCTGTATTTCCCAGACATCATGATGAAAACCACCACCTGAAACATTGGCAGAAATGAAACAAAACTAAACATCAAGAAGGTCCAGGGCCCCCCAGCTGCTGAAGCAGACCCATCGAGGGCGGGGCCTGGAAAGCTGCATCTCTAGCAAGCATGCCAGGTGATGCTTATCCTCAAAGAACCACAGAATAGTTTATTTACATGATCATGTTGTTTGCAAAATCATTCGTTTCCTTATGTACTACCAATCTTATACCTTATCAGTGAGGAAACAGGGGCAACAGCCCAAGGTCACACCAACCAGAGTTTGAACCCAGGTGGGCTTGCATCCATGCCTCTGGACCACCTCTGGGATGGGTTGGGATGTGCTGAGGTTGGAGGTGGGCAGGTGATCAAGTGAAGCCAGTAGGCAGCATTAGGGGGGCTGGGCCCACGTCTCATTCATCCCAGTGCTGATGACCTAACAAAGCTCCGGGGACCCCCCAGGCAGGTAATGTTTGTTGATGGCACAAAAGAAGTTAATTGATGAAGTCTGACCCAGCCAACATTCCTAAAAACACTGATCCCGTCTGCAGCCACATCGCTTCGCAGTCAGATGGGAGGGCACGGGACACGACTTCTCTATTGGGGCCTCCCCAATGTCCATCATCTTCCTGTGTGACTTGAGGCCAACGTTAAGCTTGCCTCAGCCCCTTATCTATAAAAATGGAGAAATGCCATTCATCTGCTTCCTCGGGTAGCATTCTGGAAATCTCAAGTTGCACGCAGACACCAAACAATGATACAAATGTGCCGAAGGCAGACGGCGCTGCGGACCCACCACACATGTGCACCGCTCGTTGCTAAATTGCTCATTAGGAGCATTGTTGGAAAGCCAGTGCAGCTCTCCCACCCTGTGATTTCCGCAAGTTCTGGAGAACATCTTGTAACTTATCATCGAGTTTCATTCCCCATCTATCTGCGCTGTCTGGGAGGCTTCTTGGGAGGAGGCGCAGACGAGAAGAATTTTGATATGTGCTGGGGAGAGAAGGTCCAGGCATCCGGATTCACATCCCCAGCTGGTTAGCCTTGGGCAGACACTTCATCTCCCAGGGTCCTGGTGTTCATCCGTAAAAGCAAGATGCCCACGGCAGCGATCGCTCGGGTTTCTGTGGGAATCACACACGATAATGTTTGAGAAGCACGTAAGAGGGCCTGGCACCCAGAGTGAAATAAATGGCTGTCACTGTCACGCATCATCATCATTTCATTCCTGCTGCAAAAGGAACCCGGACACTCTGGGTTTTTTCTCCAGGAATCTGATTTATTTCCAGCGTTGGTGAAAGTGGACCCTCCCCGCCGCCCCTAAACCACCACCACATACACTTCACACCCTCCCCTAAAAGTACCACCCGAAAATAATAGAGCAATGAAGTCCAAGGAAGGAAAACTATTTTCAACTTTTATGTTTAAACCCCTTTGGGGGATGGATGTCTATTATGCACTTAATGTAAAATTTCTATTAAAGGTACCAGGCAATCAGTCCTGCTACCATCCCTCTCCCTGGCTCACCATGGCTCAGGCACGTGGGACCTTAGGTAAGATTCGAGACTAGAATGGTGCATATTTGATGAACCCCTGGAACATTCTAATGGCACAGAGACCCAGGAGTACAGAGGTGAGGACAGCAGTCCTACCCTTGGAAGCTCACAGGATAGAAGAAGATGCAGGATGAGCTGAAGTCACTGAGCCCCAGCCCTGTGTCAGGAATTGCCTTTAATGCGTTACATGGAAGAGTGTTCCAGGGAGACAGACAAGCAAGAGCAAAGGTTCTTTTTTGCCCCTGAGAAGGGAACTGCTATCACCTTCATTTGACTGAGGAGAACACCAAGACATCAAGTAACTTGACTAAGACTTGAGAGAGACCAAGGCCTGGGGTCCAGAACCCCAGCTCTATTTCCCTTGCTCTGAAACTTGCCAGGCAAACTTGCAACTGAAGTTGCATCTGTGGGACACACAGGTTCCTGGGAGACCAAGGCGGGCTGCTGGAAGCAATCACTGAAGACTCCAGAGAGAGAAGACGCAGCGGGTAGAGGCTGTCTGCAAGGACCACCATCAACTCCTCTCATCGCTGGGCACACACCATGATTTACAGGAGCTGCAGTGTGTCCCCATCTCTCAAATCTGGGCCAGCTGTGTGCTGAGGGAACAGTGCAATGGTAGAAGAGCCATGTGTGAGTTCTGGAATCTAGTTCTTGGTGGGCCTGGAAGTTTCTATTATTGTTCTCTTGGGATCCATCTGTCATGTCAAGAAGTTCAGACTAGACTCAGAGACAGAAGACAGCCATTCCTGACCTCCCGCAGAGCTCCCAGATGAGGGAGTCACTTGACTGCAATCACCTGGGACAGGAAGAAGCCACTCCACCCAACCCCACTGAAACTGCAGAATGCTGAGCCACTGTGTGGTTGTTGTACTAGAGTCACTAAATTTGAGGCTGGTTGATTGGACAGCAACAGAAAACTGAAACCTTGAGAGTTTCTCCCTCAGACAAACCTTATTAAACAGAGACCTCGTGTGTGGACTGAGCATTGGTGACCTAGTTGGGGACACAATATACTTGCTTCCTATACTTCCCTGAAGATTGTCTTAGAAGCAAAGGCTGCCTTAGAGGTAAGTGTAGCCTGTAGCGTGTTGTATGTTCAGCTTCTGTCTCTCTCTCTCTCTTCCACATACATGTTGCATGAAGAGCCTGTGCAGAGGAATATGGCCATGTTAAATTGTGGACATTGTGTGGCATCTGCACCAAATTGGCTATGTCCATAGTCAAGACCAACATTAGTGATATGAATGAGGCTTTTAAGGGGAAATCATGTCCTTTCGGTCTCTTGGACTCTGAAACTCTCAACTCAAATTCTGATCCTCCAGAGGAGGGAAAATGGCTGACCCTGGTTCTGCAGTCACGACTGTACTGGTCAACCCACCTCTGTTCACATTAGAGTCAGGACCACTAAAGCTCATTTTAGAAAAGAATATAATGCACATTAGAGTTTTCAACTGGAAGTAGAGCCCCTGGTGCTTAGAAGGCTCTAAAAATCAGTCCCACCAGCTGCCTCACTAAATCTTTCCATAAAAGCCAAATGGTTCAGAAATTACGCTAAATTATCCATATTGATTAAACTAATTCAAAATCATAAAGCAAGACTTGAAAGTCTTCCGTGTGAAGGGTCTGCACAATGCACATCAAGTCCAATGTGATCTCTATTATCCAGAAGGTGCCAATTGGGCAAACTCGAATTTACATTTAATTCATGCATAATATTACTTGGTTTCTGAAACATCTTTGCTTTAACAAAGGTATAATTGAGAGGTATAATTTCGAGCCATAAGAAAGGAGAATATTGCTATTGTAATTCAGAGAGCTCAGTGTGGTGAAAAGAACACCAACTTTGAAAGCTGAGTCCCTGGGTCCCCATTCTTCAGTGAACCCATATAAGAATCATACTTGTGTAAATACTGGTTCATTTCTGAGCATGGCAGGTCCTGCTGGTCAGCTGCCCTGACCCTGTTGCCATTGCTCCTCTCTCCAGCCACTTCCCAGGTAGTGGAGGCCAAGTAACAAGCTCTGATCAACAAAGTGTGCGAGCGAGAAGCTTTGGGAAGCTTTGGCAGGAGAGCTACAAGGGCCACACTCTGCTGGTCTGGCTGCCACCCCTTGCCCCTCTCCCTTTCTCCTTCTGGAAAGTCTACCAGGTGCTGATGGAGAAAGAGAAAGGGGCTGGGTGTTTGGCGCACACCCCATCCAACCTGCAGGCTCACCGCCACCTTCTTCTCTATACAGGACAAATAAATCCCTAGGTTTTACCTCAAGTTCAGGCACCTGCTCTGGCACCTGAAAGCCTTCTCTCTTTAAATGACGCGGGAGCTTCCTTGGCTCCCTAATCTGTTCAATGGCAGCAGTGAGTCCTGGGGTGGAGACTGTTGTGGGAAGCAACGGGAGAAGGGAGAAGAGCACGGAAGACAGAAAGAGCCACCCAAAGGCAGGTGGCCGGCCTCGCACGTCTCAGCAGGATGTGGAGGGGCACTGGTTTTATTTCAATATCCTGTTACTGTGATTACCTCTCCAAATCCTTGGCTGTTGTTCCATCTTAGGGAAAGAAGGGTCGAAAATGGGTGTGATGAGGAGAGGGAAGTGGGGATTTGGGAATTAATATTTTATACTCTTTATATTGATATTTTTCAACCTTTTTGTTTACGTCTACCATATATATATGACATATATATATATGCTAATGAGTTCTGGAAGCTAGTTCTTAATGGGCCTTAATTATCATTCATTTATATAATATACCCATACCCACATATGCCTTTTATATAAACAAACACACACACACACACAGAGGCGTGTAAGTGTGCATGTACACACACACACACACTAGAAAACACAGTGAAGATACTACAGCTGAGTTCATCAGTAACAACTCCATAATACAAGCTTTTAAGAGCTACTTTGGGAGTGTGTTGGAGCTTGTTGCCAAATTATTCAAACCCTCTGGGTGCCTCCCTGAAGGCTGGTCCCAATGTAGTCCCATTGCTCTCCCTCTGTGGTTTACCCATCGAGTCACGCAGTTTTGCTACCTGAAGCCGTTTAACAGTGTAGGGACTGAGTGGTGAAGTGACCAGAGGACATTGGTGTGTTTTATTTTTAACAGCAAATGGGAAATCGGCTTATTCTATAAACTTGACTTTAGGGAGATTATTTCATCAGATTGCCCAGTAACGTTATTAGCAGGCAGAAAATTCCTTTTGGCTTCTGAACACTCTTAATCTAACTCTGGGACTCTAATACATTCCTAAGGTATTTTTCATTGTTCTCAGTACACTAAAAACATTGACTTCAACTTGTAAAGCCATAAAATATTTGCAGTTATTTCCAAGTAACAACACCAGAAAGCCCGCAATGTGCTGGGTTAATTCTTACTGTATTTTATTTGGTTCCATTTTATTTTTCCCACAAAGTCAGGTCTCAGATAAACTCGAGCTCCCGGCTCAGGAAGACAACGTACAACACACCCTCATACTCAATTAGCAGTGTGCATGGAAGATTCAAGAAGGTCTTCTGAGCAAAGAAGCCAGATCCCCTTCCAGGACCCAGTGAAATGTGGGGCATCCCATGGTGTAGCCTGAGAGCCAGTCACCTCCCAAGGATCAGCCTCAGCCGTTCCCAAGGGAAAACAAAGTGCAGTGTCCCTTGAACAAGTCCCCTGTCCTTGAACGGCTTGATTGCCCCATCCAACCAAGAAACCAATCACTGGTCAAATTCCATATTCCCAGACCTCAAGACATTTTGGTCATATTCCAAAGAAAAATCAAAACAAAATTCTGTACGCTGCAGATGTCCTCTGTGGAATCTCTTGAGAGCCAGAGTATTCCGGGTCCCAATGTCAACATGCCCCAGGGACCCGCCACTATCATTTTCTTTTGGTTTCCTGTTCCTGGAAGCCTGCTCTCTAGATTGTTTTGATTAAGCCCAGTTTGGGGAGCCGGATTCCAGTGCATTCTACACCATGCTTTATGATAAATCTCAGTTGGTTTCCTGTGTAGGGTGGCAAGCTTTATTGCTTAACAAACATTGCATCTACTCTGCCGTAATTTATATCTGAATGGGTTTATTATAGGCGTTGCGTTTCATTCATTGTGCAACTAATTCTATCACATGCTTCCTGCCTTCTGCATGGCTGTTTGGCCATTATCAGCTTCCAAGACAATTGAATCTTTCCCTTGCAGTTTCACAAAATGGTTTATGAATATGTAATACAAACTGTGTTAACAAGGCAAATATACTTCATTTCTTTTATGGCTATTTCCAGGCTGTGGCTGGGAAGGAGAGGGCGCACGGCGTGTCTCGCTCAGAGAACGTTGTGCCCTTAATATAGCAACGCGCTCCCCTCGGCGGTCCTTTGGAAGGCCTGTATTGTCTTTGAGCGAGCCTGGTGCTATTGCACGCTTCCCTGTGAAATGAGCCCCAGTCGACCTCCCATGGATTCAATTATCTTCTCCACACGGATGGCACACTCTTCCCCTTGCTTCCCCCCAGCTCGCTCTCCTAGTGTGGCCCTACGTGGCAACCTGACTGCAAAATAGCTCCATTTGGGCGCCCCGCCGTCATGGTGAGGACAGAATTGCTCATTTTCTGTGTATGGCTCTTTCTCTCCGTGCCCTTCCCCGTGACCTTCACGCCACAGGGCAGCCCTAGGGCAAGGGTCTGTGCTTCTGAGTGGGGGGCACATGATCAAGCCGCACTGTGGAGCCAGAGACGGCTCACCTGGTCAGCAGGTGTTTCTCATTCTGAAGTGACTTTACCTGGTCAGTTCTTCTTCTCAACGGGATCCAAAAGGCCATTTGAAGTTGGAGGTTTAGAAGGTTCTGAGATGTACCCTTGGTTGAACACCCATGGTTCTTGACACCACGACGTCCCTTCTGCAGGAGGGGCTGTTCACACTCACAGGGAGGAAACAGAGGCTCCAAGAACTTAAGCAACTCATGTTAGATAACGAGGAGCCAGAGGGAGCCTGAAACTTCCCCGATGGCTGAGCACCAAGATCCAAGTGACCTCCTAAACTGCTTTCAAAATAAGTCCACTCCATCCATGTCCACGCTACCACCTCAGGTTGAAGGACCATCAAGCCCCCTTGGAATATTGGGATGCTCCATCCAAATGCTCCACACCCCCTGGCATCTCCGCCCCCTCAGCCAGGTGCCTCTTCCAGGGTGGCACTGAGTATGGCTACCTTCATGATGCCAGAGTGTCCCTCTGTGCTGGCCTTCGTGGCAGCTGTGCCACATGGGGCCACTGAGCACTCAACCCATGACTAGTGTGACTAGGAAGCTAGATTTTTGAAATTTTGGAATTTTCAACCATTTTAATTTCCACAGCCACACACAGCTAGAGGCCAGGAACAGGACAGGTCTACAGTGTGTGTCGCTACAGCCTCACAGCATTCAAAACATCCCATCTCCTTTCAGTTAAGAAACCAGGTCCCTAGCCCAGAGCAGGATGCAGGATGCGGGTCCTGTCACATCTTCCCAGCTGAGTTGGATCACCTCGTCCTTGCGCTCCACACATGGGCCACTGGTCTTCCTTCGCTTCCTAATCAGGCCATATTCCTTCTCCACTTGGGGCCTCCCACAGAACATGACCTTCCCCAGAGTGTCAAGGTACTGCTCCTTCAGGGGAACCTGGGAAGCGTCCCCCCAACAATGTCCAGTCTCTGCTGGACCTGCTCACAGCATCCGTCCTCCCTCCCTGCTCTGGAGCCAAGTTCTCCACTTCCATGGTTGCTCTTCTGCACTATTTTCCCATCTCCGAAGCCTCCTGATATTTCTGTCTCCTATCATTTTAAGGTTCCTTAAAATGTGTCCAACAGGGTCATCCAGGATAATTGCCCCATATTAATATCCTTCCAAGTTTCAATATCATATTTGCTAAGGAAGGAAATGTCTTCACAGGTCCTGGGGATGAGGATGCATCTTTGGAAGTTATCATGCTGCCAGCCACACTTCCACAAGATTGGAAACTCCCATCACCAAGCAGGGTGCCTGGCATGTTGTCGGCTTCCTTAAGTTTGAGTGTGAGTGTAAGTGTGAGTGTGAGTGTGTGTGTCTATGCTCGATAATGAACAGGGGTATAATTCCTTAATCAGAAAGAAACTACCTGGTCTGAGGAACCTTGCACACTTACTAAGCATCTACTTAGCTTATGTCTTTTTGAAACCTTTTGTCACTCTTGTGACTGAGGCACCAACCACTTTCCTTCTTTGTGAGGCTCCACCTCACACTGTCTTGATGCTGGCTCCATCTTGCTCTTCCACAGGCTCTTCTGCTGGCCCTTCCGTCCCTGATGACTCCTCAGTTTTATGCTGATTGCTTGTCTCCTTGAGCTAGAAAAGAGATGCTATGTGAACAGGAGTCCAGGTAAGTCAGGATGCCCAACTGGACAGCATCCTTGGGCTTTGGTCTCTCTCCGGAGCAGCCCTGTCAGCTGTCCAGGGATGAGAGTGGCAGCGGCAGATCTGAAAGGTGGTCATGGTTGCCATTTTGCAGATGGTGGACTCGTATGCCTATGAACACGCACACACACACACGCACACACACACGCGTGCACACACACACACACACATTTCTGAAATCTATTTTTAAAGCATACAGCAAAAATCTCATGCTGACAGCTGCTGCCTTGATCACTGAATTTCAAAATACATGTTGTTTGATAAATTGTACATAATTCCAGAATGTTTTTGAAGCTGGAAGGGCATTAAAATTGTCTAATCCGATACTCACAGGTATCTGGCCCCTTCACATCAGAATCTCCCGGACCTGCCAAGGTGCTGGTGGCTGGGTGGATGTCTGGACTCCAAGCTCTGCACCTTTCTCACATCACATTCTCAAGAAACATCTCTTAGAATTCTGTTCCTTAGGTTTCTCATATTCAAATCGTGCTATGAATTGGGATTTAGAATCTAATAAATGTAGGTTAAAATCCTGGGTCTTGCTTGCTTACTGTGTATTGACACTGGCCAAATCAACTTCTCTGACCACTTTTTCTTTGTGTGCAAAAGAGGGAGCAAGGGAGAGAGAAGGAGAGTATCCACTTCCTCACGTGGGTGTTGCAGGGATTCCATGGGTAATGCTTAGAAAACCTCTTTCCACTGCCTCCGCCATTGCACTGATTGAGTGCCGTCTCTATCCTCTCCCCTTCCTCCCCTTTGTGTCCACCTGTCTCTCTGAAGATCTGGCCCTCGGTGGAGGAGGATCAGGAAAGCATCTGCCTGCACATCATGGCACTTGAAGTCTAGCAGAGTCCAGAGAGGTGAACAGAGGTGGTGGGGTGTGACCTGTCAGGGTGATTCAGGAGGCACAGGGGACCAGAGAAGGGTGAGTCACACCAAAGCATGGGGGGAAAGGACATCCAGGCTAACACCTATGGAACCCTTAAGGGTGTGTGAAGAGGAATGGGACAAGTATTCCCAGCAGAGGGACGGCATGCAGGAAAGCCAGGAGGTGCAGGGCAAGGCACGTGGGGCCACAGAGGGCAACCAAGGCTGGGTCTCGGCTTGCATGCTGCAGATGAAAGGTGAGATCTGGAGGGGCACAGGGAGTAGGAGGCAGGGCTACAGATGGCCAGGAACAGAGAAGGGAAGGAAGGGCGTCACCTGGGGCTTGGTCCATTCAACACCTTGAATGGTGAAGTGGGGGGTATCCGGGAGGTACTGACCAGCTCCCTGGCATGAGCAGGGCAGAGAGGAGTTGCCAGAGGACAGAATGGGAGGCTCTGAGCCACAGAACAGCAGGGACAGGGTTTTGCTGGAGTCCACCCTGCTGGGCTACCCAGGCACTTTACAACAGACTGCGGGACGTGGCTCCCTGGGCCCTGACATCAGTGCTCAGAGTCAGGAATGTGGGGTTTTCAATAAAAGTGCAGGCAATGGGCCCAGAGGGAGCCCCGGCTCAAATGAGCTTTTATATTTTTATGTGGAACGTAATCACGTTTGGTCATGATGGAGGCGGCCCCGTTACTGCCATTAGAGTGTTTATGGTTCTAGGGGGGATACAAGACGACGGCCGTACGTGCTCACAACTAAAAGCACTGGGGCATGCTGATTCTAAAAGCTGCTGCGGAATCCCAAGAACACATAACTTGGGAAGAGTTATGTGGGCGTTGCCTTTGGGAGCTCAGCGAGTGGGCTGGGTGTCCACAGGTCCAGAGAGGCCCCAGGGAAGGACAGAGGGAGCAGAAAACCAGAATCACCCAATATGAATAAGTTCTTCCATGCTTTATCCACCATCTTCAGAACTTCAGCATGGTGGCTCCCAACCATCAACCCATCTCCCAAAGGCCCACCAGACCCATCTCCCAAGCCTCCATCAGACCCATCTCCCAAGCCTCCATCAGACCCATCTCCCAAGCCTCCATCAGACCCATCTCCCAAGCCTCTATCAGACCCATCTCCCAAGCATCCAACACCCAGATTCAGAAAGCTTGGGGTCCCCCAAGACTACAGTCAGAAAGCAAATCAGTTTTGGGTGTTTGTTATAGCAAATTACCATAGCTGGGAAGCTCTTAAGGGCAGAGGGAGGACAGACATCCTAAATAAAGGTGTTGATGGGTTGGTTTCCTCCGGGAGACCTGTGGCAGAATCTGTCTCAGCTTGCAATCACCCTTGGCATCTAAAGGTGTCTCCCCATCCCTGTCTCCACCATCCCATGACCTCTGTGCATCTCTGCATCCTCTCCTCTTCTTATAAGGACACTGACCATGGGATTTAGGGTCCACCCTCATCCAGGATGATTTCATCTCAAGTTCTTTAATTACGTCTGCAAAGATCCTCGTTCCAAATAAGGTCACAGTCTGAGATTCTGTGTAGATGTGAATACTTAACAACAGTAAGAGACAGAGATAGGAGCTGAGTCCGGCCTATCTGGGTGCAAACCCACTCACATGGGGACATGTGGCTAAGTGATGCTGCGGTTGATCACATCTCTGATTTCCAGCTCTCCACCGAGTCTCCTTGAGCTTTTCTTGTTTCCTGACCACAGGACAGTTCCAAACCACTTCCCACAATTGCAGACCAGGTCTCTTCAAAACTCTCATTAGCAAGGAACATCAAGAACCATAGGAGAGCCACAGAGTCCCAGAGATGCTGTGGGGAAGCACTATGGTACAGGAAATAAGAGGGTGGTATTGATGCAGGAACAAGACACAAATCTGAGCCTCATCTCTGCTGCTCATAAGCTGGTGACTTTGGGTAAATTCCTTCACCCTTCTGAGCCTCACTTTCCTTACCTGTAAATTGGGTGCAAAATCCCTCAAATTTACTTAGTGAAAATGAACAGGTTAATGGGCACCAGGTTCTGAAAGCACAGGTACTCGACAAATGTTTGCTTAATCTGAATCCTTTATGGCATTTCAAGGACAGGGAGGACAGCGAGCCTCCCTCAAGTACAAGGCGATAAATGGGGCAAAGGTGGACAAACACCCTGATGTCCATACAAGTGTGCGTCCACAATCATGATGAACCCTTTCGTTCATGGAAATACCCACAGCCACCTCCATTCATCTGTCTCTCCCTCCACCTGTTTCTTGAGTGCCTGTTTAAACACTGCACTCTTACCACACTGGTTAATCAGTGCATCAAACCTGTAAGGTCTGTGTGCCTACCCCACTGGGGGCAACTGGGACGGCCTGAAGGTGCCTCGGGGGCAGAGAACACACCTGGCTAACTCTGGCTGGACCAGAAAAGGACAGACTGATGGAAGAGGTGGCGTGGAGTGGGGCCTCAGCAGTCCCTGGCTAATGAGTCACCTGTGATTAACCATGTGGTGGGGAGGGCCTGGGTGGCAAAGCAGACCAATCCAAGTCCATGCCCTGTCCCTGTCACTCAAGGACTCTGCCACCTGGACATCCTGACTGTACCTCTCTGAAGCCTAGCTTTGTCTCTGCTAAAGGGGATGAAATATCAACGTCAAAAAGGCGAGATGAGAAATAAAAGAAAAACCGTATAGGAAAGGTACAGAGATGCAGAACCTCGGCAGGACTTCCCAGTACGGGACACAACTCAAGAGGAAGTAAGAGAATCGCATTTGCACGTGTGTGTGTGTGTGGAGGGGTGGAACAGGCGACACTGCTGCCCCATCGCAGAGCTCCAGGCCGGAATCCACCCCAGCAAAAATGCCACATCACGCTGGTGCACGCAATGGCATATTCCAGAGGGAAGAAATGAAGGAACTAGGGCCACAAGCCACCACAGGAAGCCACCACGCCAGTGTAACATTGTGCAAAGGAAGCCATAAGCGGCGTGCGGTCCCATCAGCACCAAGCTCAAACAGGCCAGCACTGACCCAGGAGTTAGGACTCAGGTGAGTGGTCACCCTGGGCAGGGGCCCAGGGGCTCCGAGAATGCCCACCACGTCCCCTTCAGGAAATCCCGCAGACTGAAGCGTTTCGCTGCGAGTCCCTCACACCCGCCTCAATCAAAGCTTTTTAAAAATCACCAGCCACAGCCTCGGGCTCTCCAGACCTGTTCTCACATAATAGTTTTCTTTACCCAAATTCCAAAATCACAACCTCTCCAAGAAAACAAATGTCCATCTGCCAGTGATGTCCTCAGTCACATCAGCCCACTGGGACACCAACAGCCTGGTGACCGGCTGAGGACAGGGCATGGAGGGCACAGCGGGAAGGTCAGAATGGGGGAAGGGCAGGACAGCAGGGACCTATCTCATATCTGCTTGTGACTCCACAGGTTCCCTGATCAGAAACTCCAGACCAAAGTAAAGGTGGCATCCATTCATGTCCCATCTATTTTGTTCCCCAAAGCTTTGGGAAATCAAGCAGGGCTGCCAGTCACACCTGCAAAGCCCTGTGGCCTACCACAGCCCACACAGTGCTTCCCCTGCCCCTGCACCCAGCCTGCCGACCTTGCCCGGCTTCCTCTGCATCTCCAAGTCTCAGCCACCGTGAGAAGCCCTCAGCCTCAAGTGGCTTCCTCCTTCATGGCTCTTCTTCATAAGTTTGTTCTTTTATTCCATTGGAATGGTCTCAGACATTAATTTTATTAACATTGATCTGCCCCCTTTGCTTATTCACTATGTCTCCTCTTCTACCAAGTGCATGCTCTCCCGGCTGTGCACTGTCCCATTCCAGCAAGCCCTTTTCACATAGTGATCTTGCAAAATCCAGTTCTTAGATATGTGGAATCAAGGGCCTCTTAAAGATTTATTAGTAGAAAATCATAGGTTTTTCCCCTAAAACATTTACCCAGCAAGAGTATTTTTACCAGATAATTCCAGATTGCACTGCTTCTCAAACATCATAAGTGATTCTAGAAACATTATTGCAACACAGTTATTTCAAAGTGTAACATGGGAACCAGAAAAGGTATGACTGGATAACTGAGGTCACAGTTCAGAGTGGGAGGGATGGGGACAGTGACAAACTGAAAGGCAAAATTCAGCAATTGGCTGATCAGTCCTACGCCGAGTGCTGACATTTAAAAGCAGGTGTCTTGTCACCTGATACCCCACCTCTGCAAGAGACGAAAGCACCTACTTTTCCAGTGTTAATGGCAGCTGTTCTTTAATATGGGCAGCAGATTTAACATCTTCCAGTGGACAGCAGTGGACAGGCTGCCTGCAGATGAAGTCCTCCATTCTGACCCTAAGCAACTATTGTTGAAAAGAAGAGAGGTTTAGGGTAAAGGAGGTGGCTCCTTGCATGTTTGACAGCTGGCGTGTGGCTAGGCGCCATGGGAGAATAAGGCTGAGAATAACGCTGTTTCCACTCCACCATGATGGAAAAGACCTCTATGCACACATCTGACCTAATTGAGATCAACCAGCCATCATAAAATTAAATTATGCCTTGAATTAAACATACTCTATTGAGAAGAGCCTATGTGCCTCTCTTTATTAGCATTAAATGAAAGCTCTTAGCCTCATGATAAGGACCCATCACAACAATCTTAGGAGAGAGTTAGGTTACTTTAACATCTGATATTAATTTACAGCCGACCTGGAGCAAGAGCGTGTGTACAAGGTGCTATCCTGGAAAATGCCTCTTTGTGAAGACCTGAGCCCTCGCTGCCGGCAGCAGCCCCTTTTAATTCTGTCTCAGCAGCGAGGGCCTAACCCTGTTATAGAAAGAGTAATCGTAAATCTGCATGAAGTTTCTGATGATTAGTTTTGCTTGGAATTGAGCCAAAGAGCCAGACTTTTGCCAATTCCATATGTACATGTAAGTTCTTTCAAGAAAGAATCCATTAATCCTCCCACTGGGCCGGGGATAAGGAGTTTGGGGGCCTCACGGAAGAAAAGAGTCCCTCTGACTTCAGTTACATGTTTAAAGGGTGTGCAAGGACCCTGTAACAAGTCTCGTAATGAGTGGGCTGATGACGGCACCCTAAGCCAACTGTCTCACTTTCCCCAACTCCAGCAATGAAGGGCACCAATCATGCAAATTTTAGACAGATAAGGAAACTGAGTTTAAGTCATTTGCCCAGATGTATTGCAACTAGAAGACACTGAGCTGGGGTTTAACCCTGTCCTGTCTGAGCACAAAGCTCCTGCTCCGTGGACGTGGGGCTGACATGGACAATATATCATTCCACCCCTAATGGGGCCCAGTGTGGCATTTTCCAGTCAGTCAGTGGCCAATGATTCACACTGGTGCTCATCCATCTACCTGGCTTCCTTCTCGCTTCTTAAAACTCTGGTACTATGCAAGGTGAGATAGCAGTGGAGTCAGAGAAGGAAAACAAAATTAAAGAGGTAAAGGAAAAACTAGCCAATGGTAAAAGGGCTTCCTATATTACTGAGAAAAAGAAAGAAAACTAGCAGTGCGAGCATTCAGAACTGTGGGATGGAAAGGAGTCTTAAATGCATTTAATTCATAGTTGCTCAGTCCTGACAATGGAGAGTTGATTTGCGACAGATTGCAAAGATCACAGTGATCTGCAAGTAGTAAGAAAGCAGTGTGCTGAGGCCCGGAGTTCAGGGTTTGGGGTTGAGGCCCTCATGATCTATGCCTTCTCTCTCTCCTCTGTATATCGGCCATTGGCCACGTCACCTCATCTCTACCCATTTCAGCTTCCCACCCAAAACAAGGATAGCACCCCCTGGCTAGAGACTAAACTCCTACACCCCGTGTAAGTGGGAAAACAGACACCTTCAGAAGAGAACTCCCACTTCCTTTAAATCTGCCACACACTGCCCCCCCATGGGCACCAGGCACGTCCACTTCTTGGCATAAGTGTAATCAGAGCTCCCTGATTCCAAGGCCCCCAGGGCATGGGAACAGGAATTAGAATATGTAATCCTGTGGCAGTGTGGATTTTGGTTTGGCAAAAGAAAGAGAACTTGCCATTCCAGAGCTGAGGGAGCTTGATTTTGAACATTGGGGTTCCCTCCCAATTGCTGGGGTCCTCCACGCAGGAATCACATACAAGTGCCCATTTGGAAGAACGTGCATTGATGCACATGTTGGAGACTCGTGGGGAAGAGACAACACCTTGCCCTTGTTCTGAAGCATCCCCTGCATGCTGCGTTCACCCAGGTGACTAATGTCTTTAGAACCAGGAGGAGGAAGGTAGGGGGACATGGGTGCAGTACACAGGGGGAGGACACGTGGACATTCCCTTCTGATGGCTTCTACTTCACCACTCAATGCCACCACAGGAAACCAGTTTGTTACCAGAGGAGAGGATGAGAAGAGGGTGAGTAGAGTCCTTGATTTAGAGAACTGAGTGGTTCCTCTTCCCAAGATGTCACCTCTCCACTCGGTGAAGGAGAGAGAAGCAACTGCCACCAGGAAGGCTGACATTCCATGATCACCGGTGTCTGGAGGATGTTCCGAGGCCTTTAAATGCCACTTGTTATTGTTCCAAGGTGGAAGAGGTCAAGCGTCCCTCCCTTCTGGAAGTAGACTCAGGTGTGATTCTCCACCCAGGCTGCTGTGCCCTCCACCTCCAGGGGACACGTGGCAATATTTGGAAATGTTTTGGGTTGTCACAACGGGGTAAGAAGGGAGGTACTGCTACTGGCATTGATGAGGGGGGCCAGCAATGCTGCTGAGCACCCTGCAATGCACAGGGAGGCACCCCACAAAGGAAGCTCCTCCCAAAGTGTCAAGGGTGTCCAGGTCAGAAACCCTGGATCAAAAGGATCTTTGATTCATACAAAGCCATATTAAACTCTCAAAATATACTGGACTTGTGACCAACTAAGAATCTCCGAATTTCCCCTATGGAGAGTGTCCCCCACTATCCTTAAACAATTGGCTTCTCTGGAGCCCAGAGTGAGACCCTACAGTTCACCGGGTGAAGGCCCATCCTCATGGTCCCTATCTGGAAGAATTTAACAATCTGTACTTGGAAATGTTGGGACATGCATTTCTGGGTGCAGGTTTGTGCTTAAATTAGGAAATAACAGAAGTAAATTTCCAACTGGGAGAGCCCCTAACATAAAGAAGTTAACAGAAAAATTGGATATTCAAGGGTGTGTTATGAGTTTAAATGAACTGCGAGCTAAAATAAACTAGCCTGATCACCCAACACAAATGGCAATTGTGAGCTGAATTTGGTCGAGGTATAGTGCAGTTGTAGGTAAATACACTGAATGCTAATGGTTTTATAATAGTCTTATTAATTCACCGTTCGTAGTTAATGTTTAAGATAAACTCTGTCTTTAGAGTAATTTATGCATTCCACTTTTAGAGAATTCCAATTGAATGAATATGAACATAATCATTTTGCACAAATGTTCTCCAAGGAGGGAGCAGAAAGCAGGAACCGGGCAGAGGCTCCCCACTGCTTTATTCATAATGGATCAGCCGATTCATTCCTTATTAATTTAATGGAGTACAAGTAAGCAGCGTAACAGCTTGAGTTTAGGAGGGTTTCACAAATGGGGCTTTTTGTCTGTAATCGCTTAATCCTGCAGGCTAGGCCTCATAAATTGAATAAAAGAGGGAACTGGGTTTTAATTAAGTCCAAGGAATGAGGCTGCGTCAAAGACACAACCACCCCTGACAAACACAGGGGTGAAGTGTTTGCTTAATATCCCATGTTAACAGCATCCTGACCCAGGGAGCCCCTGACCAGGGTCTTTTGATGTTGGGCAGAGGGGAAATCCTTTCCCTTTCATGAGCTCACTTTTGGAAGAGCAGCAAGAAGAGAGCAGATTACTCTGAGCGCTTGCCAGCCCGGACCCCCCACTGAGCTGAGTTTAAGGGAGAAGAGAAGAGAAGGGCTTGCTGCTCCTGGTTTTGCATCTGCACACTCCTGGCTGGGAAGCAGAGACTGTCCACCAGTAGCCAGTCGAGGGGGGGAGAGTTCCTTCCCAGGAACTCGCGTGCCCATGGAAAGAGTCTGGTGTCGACGCCAGACGGACTCCAATTCGAAACTCAGCTGCACACTGCAAGAATACAGGCGCTCCAGTGGGACAGGATAATGCTTTGCCTGGTTAAGACTAAGATGCAGTAAGTTTATGTGCAAAAGGGGCGACTCATTGAGGACATTCAGTGAAGGGTATGGTGATCGCCGCCCCCCTAAAGCAGAAATGTCCTTCCTCGTAAAGTATGATGAGAAACGCAGACACATTCTCCCCGTGTTTCCCCACCAAATGCTCAGAAAGTCCCCATGTGCCAGAGCAAATGTGGCAGGTCACCCTTTGTATAAGGTCCCTTATGCAAAACTCCTTTGGAGGCCCCTTGTGGCAGCTCTTGTCTGTCCCATAGTCCCCCATTCCTTATCTCCAGCTCCCATGAATGTGGCATCTTAGAAGACAATGAGAACCTTGCAGATGTGATGAAGTCAAGGATCTCAAGATGGAGGCGTTACCCTGTATCGGTTCCCTCAGCCCCAAATCATCACATCCGTTCTTCTAAGGGGACGAGGGAGACAAGAGAGGTTGACCAGAAGGAGGAGGCCTGATAAGGCAACCATTGCTGGTTTGGACGATGGAGGAAGGAGCAGTGAGCTCAGGAATGCAGGTGGCCTCCAGAAGCTGGGATGGCCAGGAGTGGTGGATTCTCCCCTGAAGCCTCCATCAGGATGGAAGTCCATCTGGTACCTTGGCTGCATTACCGTGAGACCCGCATCAGACATCTGCACTCAGAACCATAGACGGGGAGTCGATGGGAACACACTACGGCCGCAACAGGAAACTAAGCCAGCGCCCAAGCCAGATGATCCAACTCCAGGAGCACTTGCATTCTGTCCCTGTGGAACTGGGACCCTCTGTCTGATGAGTTCAGCCCTGTCCTCTGATGACCTAGGTGTGTGATTTCTAGTTGTCTCATTTGGGATTCTGAACTTCTCCATGATAAGCACGGACACTAGCATCAGGCCCCGTCCAGGGCAGGGTCCAGCACTTGGGTAAGGAATGTGTCTGACTGGTAAGACAGGCTAGGCTGCACATGCCCTGGGACTGAGTGTTCCCTGAAGAGTAGAAACCCCGTGATTGAAGGGGTTTGGTTCTTAATACAGGCAATGGTAACGCCAGCAACTCACAGTGAGGGTGATAAGGAGTTGCTACTGTGTATTGAGCAGTTCCTGAGGATCCCACCATTACCATTCCTCACAACAGCCTCCTGGGGGATCCTGAAGGCCTGTCTTTCTAGGGAGTACACCGAGGTTAATCAGGTGTTGAGTCAGGGTTCAAAGCCAGAACCTTCTGGATCCATAGCTCCCGATCTTCCCAGATCCTGGTTCTGCCTGTAGGTGTTGTTCAACTATTGTATGTGGGGCTGACCTTCTCCTGGTCGACATTTCAGGCAAATATTTCAGAAAAAAAATAAAAGCAACATTATTTTAAACTCTGGCAAAGGTCACACCTGACTTCCTCCACCTAACATTCGCTGCTTGCTGCTGGGTAGTGGAGGCACCAAGTCTCGGTGGGTGGTGAGCAGGCTGGCTGGTGTCTGAAGTCAAGGGGTCTGCGGAGCAGCAGAAGGGTCCCAGAAGGAGATGACTGTGCTAAGGGTTGGGCAAGGGCCCTGCTTCAGACTGGAGCAGGCAGGATCCGTAGACTGCTGGGCAGATTGACAGGAGCAGGGCAAAGCCGAAGCAGGTGACGGAGGAGACACAGGATCCAGGCACAGCAGGGCTGGGACACAGAGCAGGGGCAGAGGGACAAGCAGAGGGTTAACGTGGCTGTGAACTTGTTTAATCCAAATCTGCCACTTTCTCAGCCTGCAATCTTGGGGAAACACTTTGCTTTATTTCTGGGCCTCAGTTTTCTTTTATCATCTCTAAAATGGAGACACCTATCCTGGCCACACACCATGGCTGTAAGTGTCAGTTCCACCAGTGGTTTTCAGTGCTGTGTGTTGGGCTCTTTGCTCCAACCTAATCCTTCACTTGAATTAGCTCATTTCATCCTCACCTGGACACGATGAGGAAGGTTCTGTCCTTGTCCCCACTTTACCGATGATGAGAATGAGTTGCAAGGTGCCAGAGAGAGAGGGGTGGGGAGCACAGACTCAAACTCAGGATGTCTGCAGAGTCCGGGTGCTGATCCCTGGGCCACACCCGTCACGTGGGTCCACCGCAGTTCAGTGCGAAGGACGCTGGGGAGCGTGACGTGAGGTGCTCTCTCCTCTGTTGGCCACATAGGCTGCTTTGCCTCTTGTACCCCTGGGGAATTGACCCTTAGCTATTAACAACAGCAGGCATTCATTAAACGTGTGTTAGTTGCTGGGCATGACACCAAATCTTTCACCTGAGCTGCCCAATTTAACCCTCGGGTCATCGCCATGACGGTTTCCACTCAATCAACGAGACGGAGGTGCAAGAGGCCACATTGTTTTCCTGAGGTCACACAGCAGCGGGGGAGGGATGGTTTCTAAGGAACCAAGCAGAGGACTGGGGTCCACCTGCTGAGACACTTCAACACAGGTGGCAGTAGGTGCAAAGAGCGGCAGAGCTAAGACTGGCTGGACGGCATGATGACCGAGGGGGTTAACAGATCATCCTGGTCCAGCGCACACCAAGATGTACCAAGTTAGACGGAATGAAGAGGCCATTTCTCCTGGTCATGCCGGCAGATGAGCGAGGGTGAATGGTGCCCATGGTCAGTGGGTCATGCTCACAGTCTCTCTAGTCATGTGACACTGCAGAATCAGCAAAGGCCGGTGTGTTTCCATAGATGCCTGTCCTCAGGTGCTTCTCACAGGCTCTCTCCTGCCTGCTCTGGGAGCTGGGCGCCATGTCTGAATCCATCACAGGCCCTGAGCTGAACAACCTCTTCTGCATTCACTAGTGTCAAAGACCTGTGGTATGTCCCTCATGGGTTCCCCATGGCTCCTTCCAGTCCTCTCAGGAGTGGGAGACCTACCTGGTTCTCCAGAGCCAGGAAAGTGAGGAGTGACTTGGTATACTGGGTCAGAATCACCATGCGACTTAATTCCAGG